>JADBJO010021720.1:15000-22500 GCA_016801955.1 Conus betulinus
TCGCTACTTGCCGTTCGGTGTAACAGCTTCCCCCTTTTTCAACAATCTTGCTCTCAAACAAACATATAGTGCTTGTCTGCTGCTAGGTGTCAAAGCTTCCTTTCATCATCGATCTCTAGCAGATATTTGCTACAGGCCGATAGGCATCAAAGCTTCCCTCATTCATCATCGATCTCTATCAGATATGTGCTACTACAGGCCGATAGGCATCAAAGCGTTCTCTTCATCATCGATCTCTAGCAATATTGCTACAGGCCGATAGGCATCAAAGCTTCCTCTTCATCATCGATCTCTAGCAGATATTGCTAACAGCCGATAGGCATCAAAGCTTCCTTTTCATCATCGATCTTCTAGCAGATATTGCTACAGGCCGATAGGCATCAAAGCTTCCTCTTCATCATCGATCTCTCTAGCAGATATGCTACAGGCCGATAGGCATCAAAGCTTCCTCTTCATCATCGATCTCTAGCAGATATTGCCGACAGGCCGATAGGCATCAAGCTTCCTCTTCATCATCGATCTCTAACAGAATAGGCTACAGGCCGATAGGCCAATCAAAGCTTCCTCTTCATCAATCGATCTCTAGCAGGTATTGCTACAGGCCGATAGGCATCAAAGCTTCCTCTTCATCATCGATCTCTAAACAGATATTGCTACAGGCCGATAGGCATCAAAGATTCCTCTTTATCAACGATCTCTAACAGTTGCTACTTGATGTTTGGTGTCAAAGCTTCCTCTGTAATCCAATCTCTAACATTGCTACTGATTTTGGGTGTCAAAGCTTTCCTCTGTATCAACAATCTCTAACATTGCTACTTGATGTGGGTGTCAAAGCTTCCTCTGTACAACTATCTCTAACCATTGGCTACTTGATGTTGGGTGTCAAAGCTTCCCTCTGTATCAACACAATACTCTAACATTGCTACTTGATGTTGGGTCCAAAGCTTCCTCTGTATCACCAATCTCTCTAACATTGCTACTTGATGGTTGGTGTGTCAAAGCTTTCCTCTGTCTCAACAATCTCTACATTGCTACTTGATTGTTGGGTGTCAAAGCTCCTCTGTATCAACAATCTCTCTAACATTGCTACTTGATGTTGGGGTGTCAAAGCTTCCTCTGTATCAACAATCTCTAACATTGCTACTTGATGTTTTGGGTGTCAAGGCTTCATCTTTATCAACAAACGTCCTGGCTAACATGGCTACATGCCTGTTCGGTGTCAGAGCTGCCTTCTGTATTTCAGAAATTTCCCATTCTACAAACATCTCACTGACGTAGCTCATCTCAAAACGGGGAAAAGGACACAGGAAGTAGGAGATGCACGGTTTGACTCGCATCTGATCCCTATTTTCATGTTTGAAGACAATGGGATTTATATGATGATCTCTCCCCATGTGAAACATGATGATAATCCCTGTGAAGCGATCAGGTCACGCTGATCCAGAAGCGCCTCTCTGCAGAATTCTGTGTTCCATGGTGACCACGTGAGATCAGATTCTGCTGTTCACCCTCTGATGCGGATCAAGGGAGAGATCAAACGCAGATCAGAAGACTTAAACGTTTTCACATCCAGTTTTGAGGTGATGCAATCCTGGGTAATGTTATATGACAAAAACCTGAAATGGCAAACCAGAAAAAAGAACACAATAACGATAAAGAAATAGAAGTGGCATGGAAATGAATTATACCAGTAAACAGGCGACAATATATAATGTAAGAAAGTCACAGTTTTCTATGAATATTTGTGCAAAGAAAGAGACGTTTTGATGAATGTGAAATCACTACTGTCATAAAACAAGGTTTCTAAACACCAGAAGAAGAGCAGCAGTTATTAGAAGGAAACCATTACTTTAGAGGAACCTGGGGTTCTGCTCTAAAGACGTGGAAGCAAAATGGACACAGTCCTAAAGCAGGTGGAGGTATGAGAGAGAAAGTTCTTCACATTCTTAGGGATAACAGGTAGGACCTTTTGTGGTGAGATCTTCAAATGCGGCCTATAAAGATGGTGACGATGGTGACCCATCAACAACATAAAGAGAGGGATCTTAATGTAATGGGTATTCCGAAAGGTGATGAATTAAAAAGAGGGCATTCCAGAATCGCCGCCCCCTTTTAAAAAAAAATCTCTCTCCTACATGTAGCCTTATGCGATAGGATCATCAGGCATGTCACAGACTACAAAATGTTCCTACCAACGTTGATTTATGAAGATCAACCCTATTTCTAATTGATTAATGGATTCTATTGGTGGCAGTATCAGATTAATATTTGACATGATAGACTACTTAACATGACACACACATTTCTCAGGACATTATTGGCATTTGTAATTGTGTACTCAAAAATCTAACGTCTATTAATCGTAGAATTTATGTTTAAAGCATTGAGACCGTAGGGTTCAAAGAAAAGATTTTCCTTCTACCTTGGGTTGAAACACTTGTATAAAGTCATCAAATTCAACGGTGGACTCTTTCAATAGCAGCTCTCTACTCAAAATACTTCAGAGATAGATAGCGGAGAGGAGGAGAGCGAGGGGAGCGAAGAGAGAGAGAGCAGAGAGGAGACCCAATTTCCCATAGTTGTGTTATTCCTGTCCGAAAATTTCACACAGGAAAAAAAACTATGTTTACAAATAGAATTATATTTGGGAATAGCCCAAACATCACGATGAAATCACAAGGTGGTTGAGGCTACCATACAAGAAAATATTCAATGTGATGTATGGATGTGTACGGGCGTGTGCAGCGTGAAAGACAGGCATGTGGTGATCATACGCACAGGAGCCAGGGACTGCAGTGCCATGGTGTAAACGCGAAAGATATGCGCATTGTCCCAATATGTCGGAGTTTGAGAGTGTTGAATTGGAAGGCGTGCTCTTCACTGGCTGAACTGCTTCATTTCACTTTGTGTGCTGTTCGCTTAGTCTGTTTTCAATCCCCCCCCCCCCCCCCCCTCCCCCCCGTCTCCCCATATCTTTGTGTGCTGCTTGCGCAATGCATATCGAAGAAGCCCTTCCTCGTTTGTTATCTTCTGTCACTCATCACCACACAATCCACTGACTCAATCAACTACAGCTCGGCTGTCATGCGGGCATCAATTACGTGTTTAATGAATAGAAACAATGCACCCTATTCCATTTCCCAACACGACTATCATCAGCCTGACAGCTAGTTATACACATTACGCCACTAGGGACGGAATGAGCTTCGTCGGGAGTGTTTTAGTCGAGAGGGACGGGAAGGTTGGTTACAAAAATTTCGTTAACCCTGGTAGGCTGCAGTGCGCTGTTTAAATCAAACTCCGCCGCCATCTCCATCCCTTTCCTCTTCGCCTTTCCTCTGCCCGTATCGCGGAGTCGTAGATCAGTTGGTTATTGCCCTTCTCAATTCTAATAATATTCCTGCTGGGACATAGCGTGTGTGTTGTCTGCTGCCTCTCACCATCTGTGCAATAGTATTCGAACACATTATCTTGGATATGAATGAAAACAACATCGAAGCCAATGAGTAAAATGGAATAGTAAGTTCACAATCACGGCAACCTTGTGGGTTGTTTTGAATATGTAAGCTGGAGATTAAGGGTGGTGAAGTTGATCTGCTTGTACTACCCTGTTTGCAATTATATTTTCAATTATTCATTTTTTTTTAAAGCCACAACAGGCGGTGGAAGATAGTAACTTTTGTGATGAACGACAACAGCTGGCTACTCGCTGGTTTTCATTACAATATAAATCTCATTAGCGAGATGGGGTCCTGACCACAGTCCAGCTTTGGGTTGCGGGAAAATGATAGTAAACTCCACAACTGCGCATGTCCTCGGCCTGATCATGGCCGTAGATCATGAGATTTTTGATATACGATTCCGTTAAACTAACTCTGTTGAAAAAAAACAATAGTTCATATCAGGTTGATCACTCTTTATACAATTTAGTTTGTCGGGATCATCCTAGAATATGGGAGGTCATTAACTAAGATTCCAATTGGAAAAGTTCCCAAATTTTGTTTGAAAAAACGACCAATTTAGAATCAAAATTCAACAGATGAAGGAAGAAAAGGCGACTCGCTCAAGCGGAGGCCGGCGCCGTCAGTCACTTGCCGTATAGGTCGCAAGCGCTGTTCGTGGAAAAAGGCAGTCCTAGGCATGCGATATAACCAAAATGAGGAGCGTTGATGGTCTCTCTAATTCTAAGGTGCTCTTTTCGGGTTATTCCGCTTCTTCTCCAACTTTCTTCTTTTTCTGTGTTGTTGAAAATCAAAGAACTATTCAAAGGTTGTGTGATGGGACGGAGGGTTGAAAATGGCCTAACCAAAATTGAAGTGTGGGAAAATGTCCGGTTTTAGAGGAAAAGGAAATATTGGCTCCTAGGCCCATCTACGTGCTTGTAACACATAGAATACATTGATTTTGTGATTCAGCAACGAATATAGAAATCTGGAGGTTCCTATGGTATTCGTATTTAAAGAGTCTTACACAAAGATCAGATTCATCAATCAAGGGATGTAAGGGGGACATTAACTCTTGAAACAAAATATTCTGTCAATGCACAGGTAACCACAGAAATGCCATCTCCTTCGTTAGCACCTCAGCTATCAATAACATTAAACTGAAGAGCTGGTTTCCAGCAAATTCAAAGTCACAAAACGTCGATTAGTCAAGCTGCAAGAGCTATTAATGCATGCTCCACCTACCTCAAAAGTGGAAACCATGGATCATCCTTTTTTTTTGTCATCAGCGCAATGATGCCTACAGTTTTAAAGTACATTAAAGATTTAGTTATTGTGTGGATGAAACCTAACACAAGTCAACGAAGTCATGTCCATCCCTGTTCTCTATCTTGAACAGCATGTTAAATGGGCCACAATAAATTTGTAAAACAGCCAACTAATAAAACAGGGAAAAGTACGCCATAAAAACAAGTAGGTGGGAGAACAGTTCTATGAAATTCTGATAGTATAATCGAATGTGGAACAGACTCTGAAGTTTCTTGGTCTGACTTTGTAAGTATATGCGGGCCCAATTGTTTCTCTTCCAATTATGGCAGACTGTTAGAATCCTGGAATGAAACCAAATATGCTATTTATTATTCAGTGAGCCTGGGGGACAATGCACAGAGCATTAAGAACTAACTTACAGCAGTACATCAAGGCATCATAAACTGTTCTAATATGTTGTACAGTCCACTAGATAGCGTTGACTGATGTCACAAGATAGGAAAAAGATTCTGCTTTTTGAAAATACAAAAATCTACTGCATTGTTCATACTACACTAAGGTATAATGGCAATTGATTTTGTTTGGGTCCCATCCTCACCTGTTGGTATAAATTTGGAATGAATAGCTTGCTTCCCAGTCTTGCAAAAGAAGGAGAGGCAATCATAGAAAGACGTGAAAATCAGCTGCAACAATCCCTAGAGAATATCTCCTCTTGTGAACGTAATCCAAATTATGGAAAATGCATGCATAAGCGGAATTCTAGTTTTAAAAAAAAAAATGGCTACTTTAACAGTCGTCGTGCCCATCGGTACACACTTGTTAGATTGATTCAATAAATTAAGGCTGGATACTTGGAGGGGGGTCGCGGGGGGGGAAAACTAAATATTCTCATGGTACTTTATTGTGTAGTGCAGAGAAAACACATTTTCACTGTACATCCATCTTTTGTTTGAATGCTCAGTGTTGACCCCCACTCTATCGAGGAGAAAGGTATATTCAGATGAATAACTTGATAATGTCAATACTGTCTTATATGGTTGGCCTTATGGTGCAGTGAAATTGCCATGGTTTTATTTCGCAGTCATGCAGGTAGCAAAATTTTTTATGACCATCAACAATCTTTGTTGTAGTGCGCTAGGGTATTTCACTCATTTCAATACGCTTATATTCGGATGGGGGTTTGAAAGACCTATGTGGACGATATAGTTAAAGTGGTGAGTTTTTTTTTGTTTGTTTTTTTAATATCACAGTGTCCCTAATATCATCGGTGCGATGAACCACGACCATTGAATAAAACCACTCGAAACTGAACTGATTTTTTGCAGAAAACTTAGCATAAACCCTAATTGTACTGGCAAAAGAGGCTCAAAAAAACTAAGGCGTTCATATTTCATGGAACAGTGTCTTTAGAAAAAAAAAAAGTCACGTAAACATCGCTGATCGTAAGTATAAAATGGCTTCTTCGGGCTGGATAGTAGTCACAGAATTATGGCAAAAACACGGTTGTTTAACAATGCGATGGTTGTTTGTCAAACACCTATAGTTCTATGAAACCTATTCTTAATCCTGGTTCTATCAGCTGCTCACAAACTGATCGCCATGTTCACTCTTACAACACTGCGTCGTTGTGTAGTTCACGATAACAACATCTTCTACTCAATAAATCGGCACTTAGGGCTTTGTGTACCCAATATTCAGGCTTTGTTAGCTCACCTGAAACAATTATTTCCAATCGCAAAAATGTGGACAATGTTACAAACAGTCAAGATCTTACGTGATTTGACTTGTTACTTGTGAAATAAAAATCCTGTCGCTGATACATTCTTCTGTCACTTTCGTAAGTCATCGATCTTCGCCAAACTGTAGTATTGTAAGTGTATCAAACCTGGAAACTTGTTTTCTACATATTTTGGCATACAGAAACAGCTACGAAATGCAAGGACAGGTGGAATTGGTGTTTTTTTTTTTTCTTTTTTTTTTTTTTTAGGGAACACAAATGTAAACTATGAACACCATTAGTCACTTGGACCAAGTCTCCCACTCGCAGCAAATTAATTTGTTCCAAGAGAGTTTATTTGCAACTTGATCTTTTGCAACCCACCCACTGATGTTAATCTGTAGATGATACTACGACCCCCTTGCACAAGCCTCAAATCGTTTCTGTTGGTCCATCTTTAAGGCATCCAGTGGATGGGAATTGTCGCACGTAACTACAATTCAGTATTGTGAAGCAGCTTTTGTCTCCAGCATGAACACCCAGCCCTGACTCTATTCTGTTCGTGTTATTCACCATTTATTGTTAACTTGTTTTAGTCCTTTTTTCGGAATTTATGTCAGGCGTTCATCCTGTTTGTTTATTGTCCTCGTGCCAGGTTCGTTTTATTTAATAGCCATTTTGTATGATAAAAATATGATATAAAAAACTAAGTGCGTTACACCTGGACAACCTATGGCAATCAGACCATTTTCTTGTGGACATAACTAAAGATGAATAATCCCAGGCATTATAAGAATGCACAGAAAATTGAACTAAAACAAAGGCAATGCAAGGAAGTGACCATTATTACTAAACACCACCACACTCCCCTGGTGTTTTGCTTGTCTGTCAGTCGTTGGTCTGTCTGTCTATATGTATGTCTTACTGTCCCAGCTGTCTGTCTGTCCGTCATTGTTTTTTCATCTTTTCTGTCTTGCTGCCATTCTTTTTCTTTCTTTCTTTTTCTTCTTTTTTGTTTTTTTTTCTTTCATCTTTATTCATTTGTTTTCTTGTTCGAACAGTCCGTGTATT
>JADBJO010021720.1:27500-29089 GCA_016801955.1 Conus betulinus
GTAAAACTTGTCCAGTCCCCAGACCAAAGCAAGACACTCCCTTTCAATAGTCGAGTATCTCTCTTGCACCAACAGAAAACCTTTGCTAGCGTATTGCACTGAATGTAAAAGTCCTGACTTTTCCTGTAGCAAAGATGCACCCATGCCCTTACTGCTAGCATCTGTGTACGTAAGACAACAATCTTCATCCAAGTTAGGAAGAAGTAACACAGGAAATGAATTTGAGTACGGTTTGAACCTTCTCCAAGCTTTTCTGACACTCATCAGACCACTCAATCTGACGCTTCTTATCTCCCTTAGTCAGTTCAGTCAAAGGTGCAGTAAGACTAGCAAAATGAGGAACATATCTGCGATAGTAGGACAAAAAGACCCAAACAAAGAGCAAACACTGCTTCTTCGTAGTTGGCTTACCCACAGACAAAAATCTTTTGCACTTTCTTGACTTCCGGACGAACATGACCAACGGAAATCATATGTCCCAAACACTCCAACACCTTAAAAACCAGCCAGCACTTTTGACGGACGAGCTGTCAACCCAAACAACCTGAGACGGGTCAAAAGCATGCGCAAGTAGTCCAACACTGCTGCCAAAGACGAGCTGCAAGAAGAATGTCATCAAAAAAACTTACAGCTTAAAAAACTGATACAACTGCAGCTTCCGCATCATTCTTGCGAACGTAGCTGGTGCGTTCTGCAAACCGAAAGGCATTCTCTTCGTCCACTGAAACAACCCAAAAGGAGTTTTGAAAACGCAGTCTTTTCCTTATCCTGAGGCAACATAGGTATCTGCCAGTATCCCTTCGCAAGGTCTACACTTGACAAAATACCGACCTTCAGACAAACGACAGAAAATATCCTCAACATCTGGAATCAGTTCAAAGTCGAACACAGTGACCTTTATTGAGAGCCCGATAATCGACACAGAATCGAATTGAGCCATCAGGCTTACCCACCAGAACGACTGGAGAACTGTACGGTGATACAGACACTCCAAGATCCAACATAACCTGAACCTCTCTCTGAATGATCTCCCTCTTTGCAAAAGGCAAAGGGTAAGGATTGACCCTAACAGGATCATCGGTAGTCAGATTAATACAGTGTGGATCTACCTGTACAGCCTTCCCTGGTGTATCTGTCAAGACATCAGAAAAATCCTCCAAAACACTCATCAACTGAGACTTTTGAGTGTCTGACAACTCAGGAGCAACCTTACATCACGAAATGTCTCGCCTTGAACAGACAAGGTAGGTAATGAAAACGTCATCGTCACTCACATCCTGTACAACTCCTACAGAGGGACAATGTACATCCTGTACAACTCCTACAGAGGAACAATGTACATCCTGTAACCCGACGGGGGGAGAAACAGGGGAATGTGAAACACATCTGCATCCGAAACACAGTGGAAACAACACAATCCACAGGTAACTCATTAGACAATGCAGACGCAGAGTCTAATCCCTGAGGAAACACAAAGAGCAACATCGAAATTGACACAACCATTCCGTCCGAACCACACTACTCCTTTCAACATGATTGATGTCGGACCAACCTTGGACTTTTCCATGGTCATTGTCAATACGATAGTT
>JADBJO010021721.1:7500-25000 GCA_016801955.1 Conus betulinus
AAGGAGACAGAGAGGGAGGGGCGGAGTACGTTGTCGGATCGCAGTGCGGTTTGAGGAATGATCCAAGAAAGGGCCAAAACAGCAATTATCCAGGAAAGGCAAAAAGCGCATCAACTGGCAGTTCTAAATCTACATTTTGCCTGTGACCTTTTGGATGTAAAGTCCTTGATGACTGGCCGCGTGAATACGTCATACTCAATATTTGAAACCTGAAAGAGCATGAAGAAAAAGGACCGTATCTTCTCCATTACGACTCGCAAAAAGGAAAAATCGGTGATCTCTGGTTTCTTGGACATGTTGCTCTAACATTGGACTAAACCCATTCTGGGTAGCCACACCCCGTACTGTCAGTTCAGTATGATTTCTCCCTGCCCCTCCCTCCCCCCCCTCCCCTCCCCCCTCCTCCCCCCCCCCCCCCCCCCCCTTTTTTTTTTTTGGTTCCGTTTCTGCTCCGTACATTTCACGCTCCTATTTTTTTTTTGTTTGTTTTATATCACTGTCCCATCTTATGTGCCACCTCAATGGCAGTGCACCCACGTCGTTCATTCGGACACCCTGTCCACAGCCACAGCCCGGTCAGTCCCGCCGCAGCCGCGGAACCGACAATCCACAGGGAGCAGTCAATGTCAAGTCAAGAGACAACCCACCGGGGGAGACACTGCACTGCTGCCGAGTCACTTCGGTGGTGTTCAGTGGCGCCTGTTCTGATCCAACATACGTAGGACGCCACCCACTAAGCCTCCTACTGAGGACAATAGCAGTCGCGTAGTAGCCGACGTGAGTGAGCTCTTCCACCGGAGGGCGCCACCACGTCTGTCCAACGGCAGCCCCTATGGACTCGTCGATACCGGTGACCCCGACGGAATCAAACCAAAGCCACAAACGTGAAGAGGACATAGAAACTGAGGTCACCATGAGCAGGGCATGAAGGGCCACAGAATTTGAGACTATATTTTTATGCTGATTGATGAGAATGAGGATGATGAAGATGTGCTACGGATTTCCATTCGGTCTGAGACTGCATGACAGGGCTATACTCTACGCTTCCTTTCATGATATATCCCGGCGTCAACCAGGTCCGAGAGATATAGACACCTGCACTGTTGGTAAAAAAAAATTGAGCAACACTCTCAAAGACGCGTCCATTAATGGACGACACTCGACTGTGTGGTCCCAGTCTTCCAAACTGAGCCCGTAGCAAACTCACCTCAGGGTAGGAGCCGGTCGAGACAGAAAAATCGGGAAGGACGAATTTTCGGGTTGTTTATCCTGGCATAAAAATGTCTCTTAGACAGACTTGCTGGTGGGGACGGACCCCCCCCCCCCCCCCCCCCCCCCTCTCCTCTCAACCTTATACGCAAATGTAGTTGAGGGAAACGGGGCTCGGCGATCCGAGTGCTGACATACGCTTTTTGATTGGCCAGAGTGTGTGTGTGTGTGTGTGTGTGTGTGTGTGTGTGTGTGTGTGTGTGTGTGTGTGTGTGTGAAGGACCACCCCCCATCCAAGCCATTTTCACTATAAATATCCCTGAATTATATTTCACTTTGATTTTTTTTTTTTTTTAAATGTTTAAACAATCATACTTTTTGTGATATAATTTCTTGGTATTGAAATTTTGTTCTCTTTTATTCTGTACTTGGTTTAATAGGGAATGTTATGTTTTTATAGTTTTAAATGTTTATATAAGTCTGTTTCCAATTTCCACACCTCTATGAATCATCTCCCTTCACTCTCTCTCTCTCTCTCTCTCTCTCTCTCTCTCTCTCTCTCTCTCTCTCTCTCTCTCTCTCTCCACTTCAAACATCTCAGTTAGCGGTAAATCTTTTTATTCCTGATTTGAGTTTAACTCTGCAGGTTGTGTTTTTTTATAGTTTAAGTAATTACACATTTTGCTATTCTTGGTCTTTTGAAATGGTGCTATTGTCTTTTATGCTTAAATTTGAGCTTATCTTTGAGCGTTCGTCTGTTGAACAGTTGGAGTGTTTATTTAAGTGTGGTGTTAATATTGCATTTGTGATGGTGATGTGTGCGCCTGTGCCTGTGTGTGTGTGTGTGTGCGTGTGTGTGTGTGTGTGTGTGTGTGCGTGTGTGTGTGTGTGTGCGTGCGTGTGCGTGTGTGTGTGTGTGTGTGTGTGTGTGTGTGTGTGTGTGTGTGTGTGTGTGTGTGTGTGTGTGTGTGATTCTGTTTTGGCGGGGTGTGTGCGTGTGATTCTATATTGGTGTGGTGTGTGTGTCTATGCGGTGGTGGGGGGCTGTGGGGGAGGGGGTGGTAGGATGTGTGCGTGTATGTGTTACTATTCATATATATGTTCAGACTGATACAAGATGGATAAATGAATTGACAAGGAACGACCATGCACAGTGGAAAGAATGGAATATTTTTAATGATATACACATGTTATGATTTGTCATGATATGTGAATTTTGATGATGGCGCCACAAACAAATTTTCCTTGTATTCTATGAGGACAAATAAATATCGTGTATCGTGATGAAGGGTAGAGCCGTTTCCTGAAGTTGCCATTCCCTGATGTTGAAGAAAGATATTCAAAGCACATAACACACTTTTCATGTATGATTCTAACCAATGCATGACCTCTGTTAAAAAAAAAAAAAAGCTTTCCTGATGTAAATATTTTGTGCATGACAAAAACTTCAACGGACTAGGAGAGCTGGTCCTCCCCCCCACCTCCCAAGCCCGAGGTCTCCCTTGTCGTTGTTGCCGCCTCCCGCCCCCCACAATCTCCTCTTTTTATGTATTATAAATGTACTCAAATCTTCCTACAAACGGTGCAGCCCTTAACATATGTACATTTTTTTTTTTACATATTGCACATTATAGTTCTTTCCACCAACTCTTGATCTTAACAGTGTGACCTCGGTTTAAAACATTTTGAGAGAATATCTAGAAAACATGGACTTATTTTTTTTTTTTTTGTTTTTTTTGTTTTTTTTTGCTGTCGGCCTTTTCCCTCTGTGTGCGTTTTGGACTCACACGGTCAAGCCGAGGCACGAGAATCAAGAGTTTTGAAACTGATTTTATCCTTTTTTTTTTCAAAATCTGCATTATGTATTATCAGTTCGTCTATATCCACAATAACCCCTGTTCGAAAAGATACTCTATCCACGGAAGATGCCTTGAATCATTTGATTTTCTTTTAGTCAGTAGATTATCTTTTCTTACTGGAGCAATACAGCCCCTTATTTCATCACCAAGAACTTCATACACACCACATAAACTTGCAAATTTGTCATATCCGACAGATTTTAAATTCATAACAGGTTATTTTACATGCCTGGAACTGAAATTTAACAAAACTTTAATGATTGAAAATGTTAATGTTTTGTTAAGAATCCTAACGATTTGACGCGTGTCCCGAATGACCTCTTTGTAATCATAGTTACTTTTGCATTGAATATGGATCTTAACTAGGAGTCACCTAACAGTGATTACATGTGATTGCAGCGCGGCACATTCTCAGTGAACTCAGCAGTTCCTTGAGTTTCACCAGGTCATTTATTTCTTCCAAATGATAGGCCAGTTAGTCTGTCAAACGGCGAATAATTTCCAATGATTTTATGTCTTGTCATAAGTTAATGTTCCAGGTTGTTTAAAGGCTCGGTTTTTTTCGGTTTACTCCTTAGTGTCTTTCTGGCTCCGTTCGCCAAGGACTGAACCAAGACATGCGATTTACTGTCGCCTGCCTTGCATTGTGTGTGTGTGTGTGTGTGTGTGTGTGTGTGTGTGTGTGTGTGTGTGTGTGTGTGTGTGTGTGTGTGTGTGTGTGTGTGTGTGTGTGTGTGTGTGTGTGTGTGTGTGTGTGTGTGTGTGTGTGTGTGTGTGTGTGTGTCCCTGTGAGTGTCCATGTCGCCCCTGGGCTGTCAACCTGTAACTCGTGGTTTCCCTGGGCTGTAGCCCCCTTCATAGCGTCTCCTCTAGCTCTGGCTGTCATCAGGGACACACCAGGAACGCAGGAACGGGACTACAACACCGGGGGGACACCGGGAACGGACCACAGCCCAGGAGACACACCGGGAACAACACGACAGCCCAAGGGATACACCAGGATCGGAGCCACAGGCCAGAGGACACACCGGGAACGAGACGACAGCGCAGGGGACACACCGGGAACGACATAACAGCCCAGGGGACACTCCAGGATCGGGACCACAGCCAGCCCGTGGGACCCATCGGTAACAGGACCACAGCCCGTGGGACGCACCGGGAATGAGACGACAGCCCAGAGGAGACACCAAGAATACGTCTACAGGGCAGGGGATACATGACAAATGACAGGTACGTGCGTCACACACACACACACACACACACACACACACACACACACACACACAATTTGTCACACACACACACACACACACACACTACACACACACACAATTCATTGTTCAAGTGGTGTAATTGTGTGTGTGTGTGTGTGTGTGTGTGTGTGTGTGTGTGTGTGTGTGTGTGTGTGTGTGTGTGTGTGTGTGTGTGTGAGCATGTGTGTGTGTGTGAGTGTGTGTGTGTGTGTGTGTGTGTGTGTGTGTGTGTGTGTGTGTGTGTGTGTGTGTGCATGACAGAAGAGAGAGTGTGTGTGTGTGTGTGTGTGTGTGTGTGTGTGTGTGTGTGTGTGTGTGTGTGAGAGAGAGTGAGAGAGAGAGAGAGAGAGAGAGAGAGTGTGTGTGTTGTGAGAGGGCTGCAGAGAGAGAGAGTGTGTGTGTGTGTGTGTGTGTGTGTGTGTGTGTGTTTCTAGGGTGTACCCTGGGCTGTGATCCCGTTCCTGGTGTGTCCCCTGGGCTGTGGTCCCGTTCCTGGTGTGTCCCCTGGGGCTGTGGTCCCGTTGATGGTGTGTCCCCTTGGCTGTGGGATCCCGTTCCTGGTGTGTCCACTGGGCTGTGGTCCCGTTCCTGGTGTGTCCCCCTGGGCTGTGGGCCCGTTGATGGTGTGTCCCCTGGGCTGCGGGCCCGTTCCTGGTGTGTCCCTGGGCTGTGGGCCCGTTCCTGGTGTGTGTCCCCTGGGCTGTGGGATCAGTTCCTGGTGTGTCCCCCTGGGCTGTGGACCCGTTCCTGGGTGTCCTCTGGGCTGTGGGCCCGTTCCTGGTGTGTCCCCTAAGCTGTGGCTCGTTCCTGGTGTGTCCCTAGGCTTCCTCATTGTGGTGTCCCCTGGGCTGTGGTCCCGTTCCTGGTGTGTCCCCTGGGTTGTGGACACGTTCCTGGTGTGTCCCCTGGGCTGTGGACCCGTTCCTGGTGTGTCCCCTGGGCTGTGGGCCCGTTCCTGGTGTTCCCTGGGCTGTGGACCCGTTCTTGGGGTGTGTCCCCTGGGCTGTGGGCCCGTTCCTGGGGTGTCCCCTAAGCTGTGGGGCTGTGGGGCCCGTTCCCCTGGGCTGTGTCCCCCTGGGTGTCCCCTGGGGCTTTGGACACGTTCCTGGTGTCTCCCCTGGGCTGTGGGCCCTTTCCTGGTGTGTCCCCTGGGCTAGTGGTCCCGTTTCTGGTGTGTCCCCTGGGCTGTGGACCCGTTCCTGGTGTGTCTGTGGGGCTGTGGGTCCCCGTTCTTTGAACACGTTCCTGTGTGTCCCTGGGCTGTGGCCCAGTTCCCTTCCCCTGGTGTGTCCCCCCTGTCCCCTGGGCTGTGGACCCGTTCCTGGTGGTCCCTAGGTGTCCTCTGGGCTGTCCTCTGGGCCCGTTCCTGGTATGTCCCCTGGACTGTGGACCTGTTTCTGGTGTGTCCCCTCGGCTGCGGGCCCGTTACCGAGGTGTCCCCTGAGCTGTGTAGTCCCGTTCCTGGTGTGTCCCCCGGGCTGTGGGCCCGTTCCTGGTGTGTGTCTCCTGGGCTGTGGTTCCGTTATGGGTGTCCCCTGGGCTGTGGTCACTTCCTGGTGTGTCCCCTAGGGGGGGCCCGTCTCTCGGAGTGTCCGCTAGGGCTGTGGGCACGTTCCTGGTGTGTCCCCTAGGCTGTGGGCCTGTTCCTGGCTTGTCTCCTGGGCTGCAGATCCGTTCCCGGGATGTCATCTGGGCTGTGGTCCCGTTCGTAGTGTGTCCCGTGGACTGTGGGCCCATTCCGGTGTGTCCCCAAGGCTGGGCCCGTTCATGGTGTGTCCCCTGTGCTGTGGACCCGTTTCCGGTGTGTCCACTGGGCTGTGGGCCCGTTCCCAATGTGTGTCCCCTCGGTTGGCCCGTTTCTAGCGTGTCCCCAGGGCTGTGGACCCATTCCGGGAGTTTCCGGATTGTGGACCCTAAACTGGTGGTATCCCTGACCTGTGGTCCCCTTCCCAGTGTGTCCCCTCGGCTCTGGGCCTGTTTCTGCTGTGTCCCCCAGGGGCTGTGAACCCGTACCCGGCGTGTCCCCTGGGCTGTGGACTCGTTCCTGGTTGTTCCTCGGGCTGTGGACCCGTTCCCGGTGTGTCCTCTGGGCTGTGGACTCGTTTCCTGTTTGTCCCGTGGGCTGTGGGCCCGTTCTCTGTGTTTCCTTTGGACTTGAACCATTCCTCCTGTGTGTCCCCTGGGCTGTGGACCGGTTCCCGGTGAATCCTCTGGGCTGTGGGTCCGTTCCTGGTGTTTCCCCAGGGGGCTGTGGACCCTATCCTGGTGTGTCCCCTGACCTGTGGTCCCGTTCCCGATGTGTCCCCTGGGCTATGGGCCCCGTTTCTAGCGTGTCCCCAGGGCTGTGGACCCGTTCCCGGTGTGTCCCGTGGGCTGTGTCCCGTTCCACGTGTGTGTCCCCTGGGCTGTGGTCCCGTTTCTGGTGTGTCCCCTGGGCTGGCTGTTGTCCCGTTCCTGGTGTGTCTCCTGGGCTGTGGTCCCGTTTGGTGTGTCCTTTGGGCTGTGGTCACGTTCCTGGTGTGTTCCCTGAGCTTTGGTCCCGTTCCTGGTGTGTACCCTTGTCTTTAGGCCCTGTGTCCTGGTGTGTCCCATGGGCTATGGACCCGTTCCCGGAGTGTTCCCTGGGCCGTGGGCCCGTTCTTGGTGTGTCCCGTGCGCTGTGGGCCCGTTCCCGGTGTGTGTCCCCTGGTCTGGGCCCGTTTCTGGTGTGTCTCCACTGGGCTGTGGACCCGTTTCCTGTGTGTCCTCTGGGCTGTGGGCCCGTTCCTGGTGTGTGTCTCCAGGGCTGTGGACCCATTCCGGGTGTTTCATGTATCCCCTGTCCTTTAGACCTGTTCTTGGTGTCTCCTCTGGGCTGTCGTCTCATTCCTGGTGTGTTGCCTGGGCTGTGGTCCCGTTCCGGGGTGGGTCCCCTGGGCTCCGGGCCCGTTCCTGCTGTGTCCCCTGGGCTATTGTCCGTTCCCAGTGTGTCCCCTTGGGATGTGGTCCGTTTTTTGGTGTGTCCTCTTGGCTTTGGGCCCGTTCCTGGTGTGTCCTCCGGGCTGTGGTCCGTTTCCGTTGTGTGTCTCTGGGCTCTGGGCCCGTTCCTGGTGTGTCCCTGGGGGCTGTGAACCGTTCCTGTTTTGTTTCCTGGGCTGTGACCCGTTCTTGTTGTGTCCCATGGGGGGGGGTCCCATTTCCGGTGTATCCCCTGGGCTGTGGGCCCGTTTCTGGTGTGTGTTGGGCTGTGTGGTCCCGTTCCCGGTGTATCCTCTGAGCTGCAGACCCGTTCTGGTGTGTTCCAGGGCTGTGGATGCATTCCTGGTGTATCCCCTGGGCTGTGGACCCGTTCCTGGTGTATCCCCTGGGCTGTGTGCCCGTTCCTGGCGTGTCTCAAGGGCTGTCACTTGCTGTGTGCTGAGGTCTGTGGGAGATCTGTCCTGGGGAGCTATCAGGCAGTGACTTTGTTCTTCGAGTATGTGAGGAGTTTGGTTTTCAGTTAGTCGTTGGCGTGTTTTGCTGAGACCTCTAGATTCCTCTGATTCACAGTCCGTTGTGGAATGGTGGGGACCTTCTGGAAGCAGGAACCAAGGCGTTCGGTGCCTTCTTTGATTGTATCTGTCTGTGGGATACAGCAGGGGATGTTCAAACGCTTCGATGCTCAGGTGGTTGTCATCTTGGATGGTGGGTCGTAGGGACGGGAGGTCTTGTCTAGAGCGATGATGGGGTTTTGCTTTAATTGCTTGTAGGTTCATATACTATTCATGTGCATCATTTTGTTGCTGACAAGGCTGAAGATGTGCAGGTCGCTATGTTGTTGAACTTTGTATGGGTAAGGAACATGTCGTTTGCGTAACTGGAAACACAGCAAGAGTGTGTGTTTCTAGTGTGCTGTATCCATATCACGAGGTCCGGGTGGATCCGCGTTTTTTTCCATGAGTATGATGTGTGGTCACATCAGCCTCATGGGGCACTCCTTTAGGTGCTTGTCAATGTGGGACACCACAGAGCTGTGGGTGCTTGGAGCACAAAGTCACCGCCCTTCCTGTAGGACGCATGGCTGCTCTGATTCCCACTGTCAGGTGTCTGGAACAAAGGTTGAGAAAAGTGGTACCAGAGGAGATGCCCCAGGAAAGTGTATTAGTCCTGAGTGTTTCCTTAGTGATCACCTGGTATACTGAGTATCCCTTGTTGTGCAGAGAACCTGTCCGGGTAATCGAATCAACATATGACTCGTACAGAGCCTGTTGAACTAATGCCATATTCACGTGTTCAGTGAATCTGAAGCTAGTTCCACCAGACCTCGCCGTTGATGTGCACTCACAAGGGTTCCTGGAAATGCCCATGGAACGGTACGAAACTGTGTGCGGCGCTTGGTGCCACACCGTGTGTTTTTATCCATACAGATCATTCAACGACATACCTGCATGTGTTTAGTTCTGTCAGTCACGGGATGATGTGCTGGATCAGTTTATGAGCTGGGGGCTCTTAACGGCCTGACCAGAGAAATACATAGATGCATGTACCTGTACATGTATTTTATTCATATCTCTGGTATCACCAATGTTATTCATTCTGGACGGCCTCCTATACCAGTGATTCATCAGTCAAGGTGATACTTCCTGAGTAATCAGAGTTGCTGCTGGTCATCTTCAGCTGTGTTTCATTGAGAGATGCAGTTAGAGGAGTTACCGTGCGTTCTGGGATCTGTTTGCAAAGGATCTTCATTTTTTTCAGAACAGACCATGAAGCAAGAGAATTGGAGGCATCGGTAAACTGGTCAGCTTCCAGCTGCGGACCAGACTGCTCATGTGTCAGGAGGATGCAATCACTTGACAAGAGCAGTAAATCCACTGCTCTTGCCTGAAAGTTCCTCAAGCATAACTTCTCTCTCGGATTTTGGTCGTGTCATCGAGAGACGACGCCGGTGAAAGTGATGATCCTTTTAAGGTCTGCATTCTGGATCCATATCCTAGTTCAGATCCTTGGGGGGATAGGGCCAAGATAAGTCCAGAAGAATGGGCTGTAGAATACTAAGATCGTGACCTTGGCTTGGCTTAATCCTGTGACAGGCGTCGAACTCTGGAAGTTTTCACACCGCTTTTTTCATACTCTCTGGCCTGTCATTTGTGTAAGGAGTAAATGCCTGTGTGAACTCTCGGAACTGCCATGGTCACTGGGAATGCCTGGAGCCCACGTTGCCAGTGTGTGTCCCCTGGGCTGTGGGGCCCGTCCCCTGGTGTGTCCCCTGGGCTGGGCTGGGCCCGTTCCTGGTTCCCCCTGTGGGCCCGTTCCTGGTGTCCCCCGTTCCCAGTGTGTGGATTTGGTCCCGTTCCTGGTGTGTCCCCTAGGTTCCGTTCCCGTTCCCGGGGTGTTCCCTCCGCTGTGGTCCCGTGGTGTGTCCCTGGGCTGTGGTCCCGTTCCTGGTGTGTCCCCCTGGGGCTGTGGGCCCGTTCCTGGTGTGTCCCCTGGGCTGTGGCCCGTTCCTGGTGTGTGTGCCCTGGTGTGGCTGGGCTGTGGGCCTGTTCCTGGTGAATCCCCTAGGCTGTGGGCCCTTTCCTGGTGTGTCCCCTGGGCTGTGGGCCCCTGTTCCTGGTGTGTCCCCTGGGCTGTGGGCCCGTTCCTGTGTGTCCCCTGGCTGTGGGCCCGTTCCTGGAGTGTCCCCTGGGCTGTGATCCTGTTCTGGTGTGTCCCTGGGCTGTGATCCGTTCTTGGTGTGTCCACTGGGCTGTGGACCCGTTCGTTCCGGGTGTCTTCTGGGCTGTGGGCTCGTTCCTGGTGTGTCCCCCATGGGCTGTGATCTCGTTCCTGGTGTGTCCACTGGGCTGTGGACCCGTTCTTGGTGTGTCCACTGGGCTGTGTGGACCCGTTCCTGGTGTGTCTTCTGGGCTGTGGACCCGTTCCTGGTGTGTCCCCTGGGACTGTGGACCCATTCCTGGTGTGTCCCCTGGCTGTGTGGCCTGTTCCTGTGTGTGTCCCTGGGCTGTGGTCCCGTTCCTGGTGTGTTCCCTGGGCTGTGGGCCGTTTCCTGTGTGTCCCCTGGGCTGGGTTCCCGTTCATGGTGTGTCCCCTGGACTGTGGGCCTCGTTTCTGGTGTGTCCCCCTGGCTGTGGACCCGTTCTCAGTGTGTGTCCCCTGGGCTGTGGGCCCATACTTGGTGTGTCCCCTGGCTGTGTGGACCCGTTCTCCCTGGTGTGTCCCCTGGGCTGTGGCCGTTCGTTCCTGTGTCCCCAGGGGCAGGGTGGACCCGTTCCTGGTGTGTCCCCCCCCGGGCTGTGGGCCCGTTCCTGGTGTGTCCCCTGGGCTGTGGGCCCGTTCCTGGTGTGTCCTGGGTGTGTGGGCCCGTTCCTGGTGTGCCCTGGGCTGTGGGCCCCGTTTCTGTGTGGTGTGTCCTGGGCTGTGGTTCCGTCCCCTGGTTTGTCCCCTGGGCTGTGGTCCGTTTCCTGGTGTGCATGCCCTGGGCTGTGGGCCCGTTTCTGGTGTGTCCCCTGGGTGTGGACCCGTTCCTGGTGTGTGCCCTTGGGCTGTGGGCTTGTTCCTGGTGTGTCCTCCGGGCCGGGCTGTGGTCCTTTCCCGATCCCGTCCCTTTCGACGTAGTTCTTGAGGTCTCCTCTAGGTGTGTTCAAACTGTGGTTCTAATTGTGTAGTCATTTGTGTGTGTGTGTGTGTGTGTGTGTGTGTGTGTGTGTGTGTGTGTGTGTGTGTGTGTGTGTGTGTGTGTGTGTGTGTGTGTGTGTGTGTGTGTGTGTGTGTGTGGTGCACGTACCTGTCATGTTTCATGTATCCCCTGCCCTGTAGACCTGTGTTCTGGGTGTCTCCTCTGGGCAGTGTGGTCTCATTCTCGATGTGCTCCTGGGCCGTGGTCCTGATCCTGGTGTGTTGCCCCTGGGCTGTCGTGTCGTTCCTGGTGTGTCCCCTGCACTGTCGTCTCGTTCCCGGTGTGCCCCTTGGGCTGTCGTGTCGTTTCCTGTGTGTGTCCCCTGGGTGTGTCCCGTTCCTGGTGTGTCCCTAGGGCTGCGGTCCCATTTCCTGTGTGTGTCCCGGGGCTGCGGTCCCTTTTTCCGTGTGTCCCTTGGGCTGTGGTCACGTTCCCAGTGTGTGTGTTCCCCTGTGCTGTGGTCCCGTTCCCGGTGTGTCCCTGGGCTGTGGTACCCGTTCCTGGTGTGTCCCCTTGGGCTGTGGTCCCGTTCCTGGTGTGTCCCCTGGGCTGTGGACCCGTTCCTGGTGCATCCAATAGGCTGTTGTCCGTTTCCCAGTGTGTCCCCTGTGCTGTGGTCCCTTTCTTGGTGTGTCCTTGGGATGTGGTCCCGTTTCGGTGGTGTGTCCCCTGGGCTGTGGTCCCGTTCCTGGTGTGTCCGATGGGGCTGTGGGCCCGTTCCTGCTGTGTGTCACTGGGCTGTGTGCCCGTTCCTGCTGTGTCCCCTGGGCTGTGTGTGGACCCGTTCCTGGTGTATGCCCTGGGCTGTGGGCACGTTCCTCCTGTGTCTCTGGGATGGCTGTGGACCCTTTTCTGTGTGTGTGTCCTGGGCTGTGGGCCCCTTTCCTGGTGTCTGCTCAGGGCTGTGGACCCCTTTCCTGATGTCTCTCCAGGGCTGTGGTCTCTTTCCTGGTGTGTGTCCCCCAGGGCTGTGGACCCTTTCCTGGTGTGTCCCCAGGGCTGTGGACCCTTTCGTGGTCTCCCCCAGGGCTGTGGACCCTTTCCTTGTGTCTCCCCAGGGCTGTGGACCCTTTCCTGGTGTGTCCCCTGGGCTGTGGCCCCTTTTCCTGGTGTGTCCCCTGGGCTGTGGACCCTTTCCTGTGTGTCCCCAGGGCTGTGGACCCTTTCCTGGTGTCTCCCTAGGGCTGTGGTCCCCTTTCCTGGTGTCTCCCCAGGGCTGTGGACCCTTTTCCTGGTGTCTCCGGGGGGCTGTGGACCCTTTTCCTGGTGTCTCCCCGTTGCTGTGGACCCTTTCCTGGTGTGTCCCCGGGCTGTGGACCCTTCCCTGGTGTGTCCCCAGGGCTGTGGACCCTTTCCTGGTGTCTCCCCAGGGCTGTGGACCCTTTCCTGGTGTCTCCCCAGGGCTGTGGACCCTTTCCTGGTGTGTCCCCTAGGGCTGTGGACCCTTTCCTGGTGTCTCCCCAGGGCTGTGGACCCTTCCTGGTGTGTCCCCAGGGGCTGTGTGACCCTTTCCTGGTGTGTCCCCAGGGCTGTGGACCCTTTTCTGGTGTCTCCCAGGGGCTGTGGACCTTTCCTGGTGTGTCTCCCCAGGGCTGTGGACCCTTTCTGGTGTGTCTCCCAGGGCTGTGGACCCTTTCCTGGTGTCTCCCCAGGGCTGTGACCCTTTCCCCTGTGTGTCCAGGGCTGGGCTGTGGACCCAGGGCCCTGGTGTGTGTGTCCCAGGGCTGTGGACCCTTTTTCCTGGTGTCTCCCCAGGGCTGTGGACCCTTTCCTGTGTGTCTCCCCAGGGCTGTGGGACCTTTTCCTGTGTCTCCCCAGGGGCTGTGGACCCCTTTTCCTGGTGTTTCCCCAGGGCTGTGGACCCTTTCCTGGTTTTTCCCAGGGCTGTGGACCCTTTCCTGGTGTCTCCCAGGGCTGTGTGGACCCTTTCCCTGGTGTCTCCCCAGGGCTGTGGACCCTTTCCTGGTGTTTCCCCAGGGCTGTGGACCCTTTTCCTGGTGTCTCCCAGGGCTGTGGACCCTTTCCTGTGGTGTCTCCAGGGGGCTGGACCCTTTCTGGTGTGTCTCCCAGGGCTGTGGACCTTTCCTGTGTCTCCCCCGGGGCTGTGGACCCTTTCCTGGTGTCTCCCCAGGGCTGTGGACCCTTTCCTGGTGTGTCCCAGGGCTGTGGACCCTTTCCTGGTGTCTCCCAGGGCTGTGGACCCTTTCCTGGTGTCTCCCAGGGCTGTGGACCCTTTTCTGGTGTCTCCCCAGGGCTGTGGACCCTTTCCTGGTGTTTCCCCCAGGGCTGTGGACCCTTTCCTGGTGTCTCCCCAGGGCTGTGGACCCTTTCCTGGTGTCTCCCCAGGGCTGTGGACCCTTTCCTGGTGTGTCTCCCCAGGGCTGTGGACCCTTTCCTGGTGTTTCCAGGGCAGGGCTGTGTCCCTTCCTGGGGCTCCCAGGGTGGACCCCTTTCCTGGTGTCTCCCCAGGGCTGTGGACCCTTTCCTGGTGTGTCCCCAGGGCTGTGGACCCTTTCCTGTGTGTGTCTCCCCAGGGCTGCTGGACCCTTTCCTGGGTGTCTCCCCAGGGCTGTGGACCCTTTCCTGGTGTCTCCCCAGGGCTGTGACCCTTTCCTGGTGTCTCCCCAGGGGCTGTGGACCCTTTCCTGGTGTCTCCCCAGGGCTGTGGACCCTTTCCTGGTGTCTCCCCAGGGCTGTGGACCCTTTCCTGGTGTCTCCCCAGGGCTGTGGACCCTTTCCTGGTGTCTCCCCAGGGCTGTGGACCCTTTCCTGGTGTCTCCCCAGGGCTGTGGACCCTTTCCTGGGTGTCTCCCAGGGGCTGTGGACCCTTTCCTGGTGTGTCTCCCCAGGGCTGTGGACCCTTTCCTGGTGTCTCCCCAGGGCTGTGGACCCTTTCCTGTGTTTCTTCCTGGGCTGTGGACCCTTTCCTGTGTGTTCCCCAGGGCTGTGGACCCTTTCCTGGTGTCTCCCAGGGCTGTGGACCCTTTCCTGTGTGTCTCCCCAGGGCTGTGGACCCTTTCCTGTGTGTCCCAGGGCTGTGACCCCCTTTCCTGTGTCTCCCAGGGCTGTGACCCTTTCCTGGTGGTGTTCCCAGGGGCTGTGGACCCCCTTCCAGGGTCTCCCCCCTGGGCTGTCCCTTTCTTGACCTTCCTGTGTCCCCAGGGCTGTGGACCCTTTCCTGGTGTGTCCCCGGGGCTGGACCCTTTCCTGGTGTCTCCAGGGGCTGTGGACCCTTTCCTGGTGTCCCCAGGGCTGTGGACCCTTTCCTGGGTGTCTCCCCAGGGGCTGTGGACCCTTTCCTGGTGTCTCCCTGGGGGGCTGTGGACCCTTTCCTGGTGTGTCCCAGGGCTGTGGACCCTTTCCTGGTGTCTCCAGGGGGCTGTGGACCCTTTCCTGGTGTCTCCAGGGCTGTGGACCCTTTCCTTTCCTTCTGTTTCCTGGTGGCTGTGGACCTTTTCTGGGTCTCCCCCAGGGCTGTGGACCTTTTCCTGGTGTCTTCCCAGGGCTGTGGACCCTTTCCTGGTGTTTCCCCAGGGGTGTGGACCCTTTTCCTGGTGTCTCCCCAGGGCTGTGGACCCTTTCCTGGTGTCTCCCCAGGGCTGTGGACCCTTTCCTGGTGTCTCCCCGGGGCTGTGACCCTTTCCTGGTGTCTCCCCAGGGGCTGTGGACCTTTCCTGGTGTGTTCCCAGGGCTGTGGACCCTTTCCTGGTGTCTCCCCAGGGCTGTGGACCCTTTCCTGGTGTTGTCCAGGGGCTGTGGACCCTTTCCTGGTGTCTCCCCAGGGCTGTGGACCCTTTCCTGGTGTCTCCCCAGGGCTGTGGACCCTTTCTCTGTGTGTCTCCCAGGGCTGTGGACCCTCCTTTCCTGTGGGTGTGTCCTCCCAGGGCTGTGGACCTTTCCTGGTGTCTCCCAGGGCTGTGGACCCTTTCCTGTGTCTCTGGGGGGCTGTGGACCCTTTCCTGGTGTTTCCCAGGGCTGTGGGACCTTTCCTGGTGTCTCCCAGGGCTGTGGACCCTTTTCTGGTGTGTCTCCCCGGGGCTGTGGACCCTTTCCTGGTGGTGTCTCCCCAGGGCTGTGGACCCCCTTTCAGGGCTGTGGGTGTCTCCCAGGGCTGTGGACCCTTTCCTGGTGTCTCCCCAGGGCTGTGGACCCTTTCCTGGTGTCTCCCAGGGCTGTGGACCTTTTCCTGGTGTCTCCCAGGGCTGTGGACCCTTTCCTGGTGTCTCCCAGGGCTGTGTGGACCCTTTCCTGGTGTCTCCCAGGGCTGTGGACCCCTTTTCCTGGTGTCTCCCCGGGGCTGTGGACCCTTTCCTGGTCTCCCAGGGCTGTGGACCCTTTTTTCCTGTGTGTCCCAGGGCTGTGGACCCAGGGCTGTGCTGTGGACCTTTCCTGGTGTCTCCCCAGGGCTGTGGACCCTTTCCTGGTGTCTCCCCAGGGGCTGTGGACCCTTTCCTGGTGTCTCTCCCAGGGCTGTGGACCCTTTTCCCTGTGTCCTTCCCAGGGCTGTGGACCCTTTCCTGTGTCTCCCCAGGGCTGTGGACCCTTTCCTGGTGTCTCCCCAGGGCTGTGGACCCTTTCCTGGTGTTTCCCCAGGGCTGTGTGGACCCTTTCCTGGTGTCTCCCCAGGGCTGTGGACCCTTTCCTGGTGTGTCCCAGGGCTGTGGACCCTTTCCTGGTGTGTCCCCAGGGCTGTGGTGGACCTTTCCTGGTGTCTCCCCAGGGGGCTGTGGACCCTTTCCTGTGTGTTCTTCCGGGGCTGTGGACCCTTTCCTGGTGTTTCCCAGGGGGCTGTGACCCTTTTTCCTGTGGACCCTTTCCTGGTGTCTCCCCAGGGTGGACCCTTTCCTGGTGTCTCCCAGGGCTGTGGACCTTTTCCTGGTGTCTCCCAGGGCTGTGGACCCTTTCCTGGTGTCTCCCCAGGGCTGTGGACCTTTCCTGGTGTGTCCCCAGGGCTGTGGACCCTTTCCCTGTGTGTTCCCAGGGCTGTGGACCCTTTTCCTGGTGTGTCCCCTTGTCTGTGGACCCTTTCCTTGTGTCTCCCTGGGCTGTGGACCTTTCCTGGTGTGTCCCCTTGCTTTGTGGACCCTTTCCTGGTGTTTCCCAGGGCTGTGGACCCTTTCCTGGTGTCTCCCCTGGGCTGTGACCCCTTTCCTGGTGGTTTTCCCAGGGCTGTGGACCCCTTTCCTGGTGTGTCCCCTGTGGACCCCTGGTCTCCCCTGGGCTGTGGGACCCTTTCCTGGTGTGTTCCCTGGGCTGTGGACCCTTTCCTGGTGTGTCCCCCTGGGCTGTGACCCTTTCCTGGTGTCTCCCCTGGGCTGTGGACCCTTTCCTGGTGTCTCCCCAGGGCTGTGGACCCTTTCCTGGTGTCTCTCCTGGGCTGTGGACCTTTCCTGGTGTCTCTCCTGGGCTGTGGCCCTTTCCTGGTCGGCTGGGCTATGTGGACCCTTTCTTATCTTGTCTCCTCTAGGTTGTCTGTTGGACCAGGTTCTGGTAGTCATTTGAAAGGTGCTGTGTGTGTGTGTGTGTGTGTGTGTGTGTGTGTGGTGCGTGCGTGCGTGGTGTGTGTGTGTGTGTGTGTGGTGTGTGTGTGTGTGTGTGTGCGTGTGTGTGCGCGCGTGTGTGTGTGTGTGTGTGTGTGTGTGTGTGTGTGTGTGGACGCACGTACTGTGTCCTTTTTTTCATTTATCTTCTTCCCTGCCCTGTGACCCCTTTCTGGTGGTGTCCTCTGGGCTGTGATCCATTGTCTGGTGTGTCCCCTGGGCTGTGGTCCCGTTCCTGGTTAGTCCCTGGGGCTGTGGTCTCGTTCCTGATGTGTCCCTGGGGGGCTGTGTTCCCGATCATTGTGTGTCCCCCCCTGGCTGTGGTGTCGTTCCTGGTGTGTCCCTGTGTCCGTAGTCCCGTTTCCTGGTGTGTCCCTAGGGCTGTGGTCCCCTTCCTGGTGTGTCCCCTGGGATGTTGTCCCCTTTCCCTGTGTGTCCCCTGGGCTGTGGGTCCCTTTCCTGGTGTGTCCCCTTGGTTGTGGGGCCCGTTTCCTGGTGTGTCCCCTGGTGTGTGGTTCCGTTCCTGGTGTGTCCCCTGGGCTGTGGGGCCCTTTCCTGGTGTGTCTGCTGGGCTGTGGTCCCGTTCTCGTGTGTGTCCCGTGGCTGTGGTCCCGTTTTCCTGTGTGTGTCCCTTGGGCTGTGGTACCCGTTCCTGGTGTGTGTCCCCCTGGGCTGTGGGCTCGTTCCTGGTGTGTCCCTCTGGTCCTGTGGGTCCCGTTCTTGGTGTGTCCCCTGGGCTGTGGTCCCTTTCCTGGTGTCCCCTGGGCTGTGGGCCCTTTTGGTGGTGTGTCCCCTGGGCTGTGGTTCCGTTCCTGGTGTGTCCCCTGGGCTGTACACCCGTTCCTGGTGTGTCATCTAGGCTGTGGCCCCGTTCCTGGTGTCTCCCCTGGCTGTGGACCCATTCCTGGTGTGTCCCCTGGGCTGTGGGTCCCTTTCCTGGTGTGTCCTCTGGGCTGTGGGCCCCTTTTCCTGGTGTGTCCCCTGGGCTGTGACCCTTTTCCT
>JADBJO010021722.1:12500-15000 GCA_016801955.1 Conus betulinus
GACCTTGAGTACCTACGTACCATTTTTTTTCAGTATTGGCTGGAATTGTGATATACAAAATATAATTCTTTTAAACACATGTGTATGTGTAGTCAGTTATTAGTGTGTCGAGGATGGAACAACCTGTTTTGTTCGTTGTTTGTTTGTGTTCACAGAAAGTATCATGCAAAACAATAGCAAGGAAAGCTGTGTTTATCTACTGAGTTTAATCAGTGGCTTTGCAAATGCCTTTCAAACACCCAGGCATGTTATCAGTTACATCGTGTGCATTTACTATTTACAGCATGAAAACAACTCTCTAAGAGTCTTACGAAATCCGGAACTGAGCACGAGATAGGCGAAAAAGTTAACCGCAGAATTCAGACAGGAAGCAACCCAAACAAACTGGTGTACAACAATGAGTGTGTTGTGATACTTTTCATATACAAAATACTCCGGGAATGCAGCTACACAAATGCCAGAGCATATCTCTGGGAAAACAAGAACAATGTAAATAATGCTGAGGAACAGCAGCATCTTGGTAATTATGTTGTCGCCAGTTCCATGTTTTTCATTCTCTGTCCCAGTCATGTGCAAGCGTTTCAGAGTGGCTTGGCGCAATTTCACTATGGTAATGGTGCAGCATGAGACCATGATGGTCAGAAAGACAGGCTTGGTGACCATGGCGAACGAAGCAATTTTATCCACCACAAGTCTACCGTCTCCGTGGAAACCAGCTCGAGGTCTCCATATATGGCGATGCTACGATTGGTTGAAGAATCTGTTTTCCATCTCACGGTAAAAACAAGAAAACACGGCAGGTATATCATCAGAGGCACCAGATACGAGACAAATATGGCTGCTGCAGTTGCTCTGAATCCAACACACAGACATTGTAATTCTTTTGTTACTAGTATTCTCTCTCTCTCTCTCTCTCTCTCTCTCTCTCTCTCTCTCTCTCTCTCTCTCTCTCTCTCTATGTGTGTGTGTGGCTGTATGTGCGTGCATGTGTGCGTGCGTGAGTGCGCGGGTACGTGCGCGTGAGCGCGTATAGGTGTTCGTGCGTGCTTTCTTCTTCGTTCGCTAAGACAGGAACCCCAGAGGCATTGACGAAAGCTGCTGTACGGCGGAGGAGGGCCTTCAGTGATCCATGCAGCTTTTTCCCTCATTGGTGTGCTGGTGGGTCAGGTCTCTGCCTTCAGCTTTTCATGTGTGGGACAGTCCTGCAGGACGTGTTCCACTGTCAGTGGGGCTGTGCCGCATGGGCAACCTGAAGACTCGCCAATGCGGGATTTTGTGAATGTGTGATGTCTCGGTCTGGAGTGTCCTGTCCTCAGTCTCACAATGTTCATTTGGTCTGATCTGGGCAGCAGGTTAGTATGCATCCTTCTTGTTGAAATCTGGGTGCTGGTCAAGCCGTCTTCTGTTTTGCTTCTCCTTGATAATGCTTTTGATTTCTTCAAAGGGCACTTCCTGCTCCTGTTGAGGCTTCTGTCCTCCTTCCTTTGCCAATTGGTCAGCTTCCTCATTGCCATATATATTGCAGTGTGAGGGTATCCACTGGATGACAGTATTCTCAGGGGACTGCTGTACAATTACCAGGGTAGAGACAATGGAGCTCACTTCCTTGTTTCGAGGATTTTTAACAGCCTGCAGTACTGATAAAGCATCAGAGACGATGATGACATTGGTATGTATTGCCCCTCTATTCCCATACAGCGTTCTGGCTCCTGATTGTGGTGCATCTGCCTCAGACTTGAAATTTGTGTAGGACTTGCCAGTCCGGATGACTTGTCAGACAGGAGTTCCATCCATCAGCTTCAGGAAAATTCCCCCACCTCCGTTTCTGGTGGTCTCTTCTGCTGAGTCTTCTGAATGGTGTGGTATGCACCCCAAGATGTTCCGGATGTTTTTTTTTTTTTCATCAACGCCAGGCGCAGTCTGGCCCATGCCGTGCAGTTGTCGATCTGTCGTTTCCAGGTCACTCTTGAGTCAAAGGTGAATCCTAGGTAGGTTGGTGACTTGTCCTGTGGAAGGACGTGACCATTCACCTGGAGGCATGCACTGTGTTCTTTTTGTAGCCAGGCTGAAGATGGTGTAAGGTGTTTTCCCGGCATTGATGGTCACAAGCCATTTCTTTGTCTATGTCTCGATCTTGTTCATGGCCACCTGGATCCTTACTGTGGCAATTGTAACATGTTGTTCAGAGCACCAGATGACAAGATCCTTTGCATAAATTGCACCAAGGATCCATGTAGGGCTGTCATCCAGGCAATTATTCATGAAGATGATAAACAACGTGGGGGAGAGACCCCACCTTGTGGGACGCCTTCTTACATTTTTTTTTTTGCTTGCTCTGGTACATTCTACTTTGTACCCTGGCTTTTCTGTTGGTCAGCTGCTGACTGATTCAGTTGTACATGTGGTCTGTGATCCCATACTGGTGCATCTTCAGTTTCACACCGTTTTTTTCCATGCTTTATCAGAAGCTTTTTCCAGGTCGATCCAGACTGCCATGGTG
>JADBJO010021722.1:27500-29088 GCA_016801955.1 Conus betulinus
ATGGATATCTACCGAGACGGGGATCTATCGAAACGGAAATTCTTCCACATGTAGTGGGGGATCTATCGAGACGGGGATCTACCGAGATGGGGATCTACTGAGACGGGGATCTATCGAGATGCACCTATGCGAACACAGTGCAGGCTTCCAAGGGTGGTGCAAGATTGCTCCCTGCTTGTTTTTCTAGTAGATGAAGACAGTACTGCTCTGGGCCCCACACCACTGTTAGGTGTATTTCTTTTTTTCTTTTCTTTTTTCGTCCCTGACAAACAAACAAAAACGTTAACATAAATTTAAGTTTGACTGTCAGGTAGGAACTGCTACTGATTTTTTTTCTCCCCCGTCCTCGCGGCGAGGAAGGGGAGGAGGAGAGCGCAGGGTGGTGTTGGATGGGGGTCAGGGGATAGGAGGAAAGGGGAAGGACTGAGGTTCAAGGTGTGTAGTTTTACGTGGAGAGAGAGAGAGAGAGAGAGAGAGAGAGAGAGAGAGAGAGAGAGAGAGAGAGAGAGAGAGAGAGAGAGAGAGAGAGAGAGAGAGAAGGGTCAGTGAGGTGCATGCATACTCTCCACAGTGACCGGGAGAGAAAGGCAGGGGGAGAGAGGTAGGACACATATTCTTTCAGTGATGTTTTATCTCCAGTTTAAAACAAAACAAACAAACAAACGAACAAACACCTTTGCATCAGATTGTGAACGGAACCTGATTCTGTCAATCGAGCTGCTTTCTGGCTACACTCACTGTATTCATACTGCGTTTTTGTACACATGTGATCCAAAACTTTCCCATCGACATATATCTATAGCAACAATGTTTCCAGGGGTGGTCAGTCTGGATTTCCTTTTCGATCAGCTGCTGAATCGTCATCCAGTCGGAAGCTCCGCCGCACCTTGCCATTGTCTTTCGATGTTTCTTGCGAATACTTCAATATTTCTCTAAAACGGTCGCATAGTAGTCCGGATGCTTGTTGGTTAAAAGTATCAGCTGGACGGTTGACACAGTCACCATTTTCATGACCTGCACTGGGGTTGACACAGTGTCGGTTTGTGCTGTAGACTGGACAGAGGGTTGGTCAAGACACCCCATGACATGAACGCGACTGTCGCCCCTCGTATTACAGTAACAGATCAGTCTGAGGCACCGTCACTCTCTCTGGATCAGTGATACACAAACGCGTTCTGCTGAAGCAGGTGGGCAGGTCGTGTCGCCTGTATATATTCATCACTATACATTCAGGACTGTCCGCGGGGTCATTGTCAAGGAATATGTCAGACGCAGTCCTCTTTCCCGTGTTGTAAATTAAATTGGGAAGTGTTGGAAGAAAAAGGCCAGAGGGAGATGTAGATACACATGTCTTTTGCTGTTCTACCCAAGCTCTGTATGCTTCAGCTCTCTTCCTGTTAACTTGCGACGGGCGCTTTCCTCTGATACTCAAATGTGTCACTGTGTCACACAGAGGATTGGCGGGCTGTCTACAGTCGAAGAACAACAACGAGTTGGTGTTCTCCTCCTTCGATTTTAAAGAATGATTAACACATTTCTCGTAATAACGTGTTCAGAACACATTCTCCAAACGCGAGGGAAGCTCAAC
>JADBJO010021723.1:0-29086 GCA_016801955.1 Conus betulinus
GGTATGACTTGCACACTGAACCCATCCTGGTGTCCTGACTTGCCTACTGAACCATTCTGTGTCATGACGTGATCACTGAACCCAGTCTGTGTCATGCACGTGCACCTACTGAAAACAATCTGTGTCATGACTTGCACCTGACACCCCATTCTGATTGGCTGACTGGCATTAATCGCACCCATATTGTGTCATGATGTTGAGCTTCGCAATGAACCCGATTCCTGTTTGCATGACTTCGCATTCGTAGTGGACCACCTGTCTGACACTGGCCATTTATACTCTCCATGGTCTCAAAAATGTGAAGGGACCGGAAACAATTAACATAAGACTTAGACAAAAACCAAAAGTTAGGTAGAATTTAATCTTGGCATCATCCCAGATCCATATACCACACCCATTCCCACACACAAAACACTATGCCTGACTTGGAACTAGTGCGTTGTCAGATCCTAACCCATCTGTTATACCCCCATCCCTCTTCCCCGCCCCCACTTCCCCATCCTCCCCACCCCACCACTCCCCCCTGACACGAAACACCCACCCACATGCGATGATGCCAACACTCGCCTCTTATTGAAAAACCCCATACTCTGTAGTCATTCTAGACTGTATCTTGCGGTTGGCTTTCTTAGCCTTCAAAAAAAAAGGGCAGCAGTCAACAGGTTGAAAAGCTGGAAATTTGAAGTCAGGCCCATTTCACAGGTCCATGGAAAAAAGTTCTGATAATCACACTTGTGGCCTGGAATAGCCTGTCAACCTTGAAAACAGTCAAGCACAATGAATTTTTTTTTTTCTTGGCTTGATCATTTATGACAGGCTCGTAGTCTTGACTTTCCTCAGCAGCTCCATTTAGTGTGTAGAAACTTGACCCGCACATACACACAGAAAAAAAAAAAAAAGAACAAAGAAAAAAAACATTCTGTGGACATCAAACGTGACCATTTCATGATTGCATATTTGCACTTTTGACCATCTTAAGTTATTCTGAGTTACTTCCACCAACAGGTCAGTCTCTATCACGTTGTGCCAGGGTCAGTTCTCGGCCACCATTTGTGGCTCATGCTGGTTGTGTTATCACTGGTGGGCAAAGTGTGTGTTTGCAGCACGTGCACTTTGGCTTATACTAATCCACTTATATCCGACACAGTGCATTATGAAGAATATAGCAGCTTGATTAGTGGATGATATGACGAATGCTAGGTCTTGGCCTGGGAAAAAGTACTGGCAATCTTTAGCTTGCTAGTTTCATGTATGAACCTCTGTCAATGTTAAAGCGATGTTGCTGATCGCAAATAATGTTGGGCAACCTAGCCCATCCTCGTTTCTTGCACCCCATGCATCCACACACCCCTGCTCCGCTCTTCGTGTTACCACAAACATCCGAACAAATAAGGTGCAGTGGTTCTAAAACAATAAACTGTAAACAAACACTTGCGGTCCCTGATGCCTGCACACCTGACCCCCCCCCCCCACCCCCTCCCCCATTGCACTTTCCACGCTGCAATCCCTCCTATTCCTTCCCCCCCACCGCCTTTACAGTGTCCCACACATGCCGTACCCTCCCTGAACTGCTTGCAGGCCAAAACATTCCTCTTATCATGTAACTACGAAGGCATTGAGACAGAAGTACCTCCTTTCTCTCAATGCCCCGACACCACTGTCTCAGAATAAGTGGACATTTATATCGTTTAGATCTGATGTCAAAGTCTGCCTGAAGGAAGAATAGTGCAGCATAGGGAATGACTCACTTGAATCAACAGTCGTGGGATCTCTATCAGAGCTCACTATGGGTCTGGTCTGAGGGTCTATGAGTAACAGACTGTCGACCAAATGTACGTCTTGTGAGTGCAAAGCATTTCGGGGTATGTCTGATTGCAACACTCGCCGTCCATCCCACAGTTGACACCAACTGTCACTTCCAATGTGTTCCCTTAAGTCAGACACCTGTCATTACAACTGTTGGTTTCCAAGTGACTTTTTTTCTATATAACTTGGTTCCTAGTGACAGCATCTGTCCACTGCATGGTTTCAGGTGACACTCGTCATTACCAGCTGGTTTTCAATGTAGTGACAATTTCATATAACACTGGTGCCTCAGTGAAACAGCATCTGGTCACTTCAACCTGGTTTTGGTCAGTGAACACTGTCATTTTCTCAACTGTTGTTTTCAGTGGGTGCAATCATTCATTATAACTGGTTCCAGTGACAAGTGCACTCGCTCACATTCACAAAGGAGGAGTTTCAGTGACACTGTGTGCGCCATTAACAAACTGGTTTCTGATGATCACTTTTACCGTTAAACTGTGGTCCACAGTGACAGGTCTTACAACTGGTTCTTACGCATCGAATGTGCTAGGTGCACACGTCTAGCCGGCTGAGTCCGTAGCAAACAAGACCTCTTCTTCAGGATTGTCTCATCTTTGTTGTTAACTTCATTTATCCATCAACGACTCAGATCACGTGTAGTGTGTTAGTGTCGGGTCTCAAAACTTATGCAGATGTGGTTGGTAGCGTATATGGACTGTCCGCTACGAAGTCCGTGCACGCATAGTGACGCATCTTTGGATGAAACACGAAACTGAAATCTGATTGAAAGTTGGGGTCAGTGTTTAGGTAATGTGGGATCAATGTGGATCTGGATCTGGATCGATCTGTAGAGTACGTTGCGGTCCCACTTATGGAATGAACGCAACCAGTGGGAATCGAAAAGAGTGTGCCAGCCTAGCACTAGTGGCATTGCTGAGAGGCCGTGTCTCGTGAAGCTCTTTGACTGTTTGTGCTGTTGTCATCCCGCGCGCCTCATCAGGTGGTTCCAGTACCGAAGAACTGCATTTATAAAAAGGAGTTTCCTGAAACGTGCCTCAGTCTGAGCTCTGTTGACTTGACTGAAAGGATCTTGAATTATTCTGACGTGGTTGGAAAAAAAAAATGGGGGAACCAATTGTTTGCTTAGTTCAGCGACGTGGGGTTACACGCTATTGGATGCCAGCTTGGAAATACAGATCTACTTAGTCTGTTAAATTTCTCCTAAGTATTGCCATATCCTGTCATAGATTTTGTTGCTTGGTCAGTTCTATTGGCAGATGTTAGAATTTTTTTCCTCTTCTAGTGCAGAAGAGGCAGAGCAGGAGATGGGATTGTCTATATCTGTGGTAGGAGATAATGACGTACTTGGGATGCAGAGTACTTACTGAAGATGCCAGAATATAGTGCATCCCTCTCCCTCCTCTTTCACCCCTCCTTCACCTTTCTTGCTGTTTTATTACCTTCACGCTTTGTGGATTTTTTTTTTCATCTTTTAGTGCACTCAGATGCAGCGTATCTGAAAAAAATCAAACAAAACACAACCAAACACACACACACATACACACAAACACACACACACCACACACACACACACACACACACACACAAGTTTCCTCGTTCCGTGTGTCACACACAGAAAGATCAGATGGTGGCAAAGAGAGGGGTGGGGGGGGTATGACGCTTGCATAGGATTTCAATGAAGAGAGCTGGAACAGGGAGTGGTTCCATCTCATTTCTTGGCTGTGGTCTTCTGCGCGCCTGTCACAATCATTTGCAAAAGGATACGCCCGACAGGGAAATGGACGAAGGAGGGGGTGGGGGGGAGAGATGGGGGGGGGGGGGTGGGAGCAGGGTGAGGGCGGGGGGGGTGGTTGGTTAGAGGGGGTTGGCAGACTGAAAGGTGGTCTTGGCCCGAATCGAATTTTGAGAATTGTGATGGAAGTGGGATGTGAATGTGAAGAGAGGGATGATTGATGGGAGGGTGCGTCGTGACGGACAAGTCTCAAGTCTCATATCTTGGGCATCATGAGGAGGGGGGTCTCGATGGCGGGGTGTGCGGCCTGATCATGTGAACGGATAAAGGGAAAGGTGGTGTGAAGAATAAGGGCGTTCAGGGGGTAGAGGGGGAGCCCGACGGGGGTTGAGACGGGGGGGGGAGGGGGGAGGGGAGGAGCGGAGGGGGGGTGTGGGGGGATGGGATGGGGGTGGGGGGGGGGGCGTGGGGGTGGAAGGGGGCTGGTGGGGTGATGTGTTTGAAGGCAAGAGGGAGGGGTCTGTGAACAGGAAGAGGAAGATGATTGAAGGAAAGAGGAGGGAGGGGCGGAGGGGTTTGAGAGCCTGGGTGGGGATTTAAGGGGCGGACAGGCTGACTGGCTGCTTGAAGTAACAACTAGAGTAGTGGTCATCGTTTTTGCCATTAGTGAGGACAGAGAGGGGGGGGGGGGGGGAGGGGGGGGGGGGGGTAGGGGTTCGGGGGGTGGGGGGGGGGGGGGGGGGGGGGGGGGGGGGGGTGGGGGGGGGGGGGGGGGGGGGGGGGGGGGGGGGGGCGTGGGGTTGGGGTTAGAGGATGGTGTGGGTGTGGCTGTCAATTGTCATGTCACACACACACACACACACATACACCACTGATTTTCCCAGTTCCAAGGAGTTAACTGCTGCCTCTACTTTTCTAGCAGCTGCTGCCTCAACTTGTTCCAGCAGTTTGGGGAAACTGTCACTGTCTTTTACTGAGGGACATTCAGGACTCCTGGGTCTCCTGTTGTGATGAAAGTTGTATAATTCGAGCATCACATACAATCCTTTTCAGATACATGACTTTCCCATAGCTGATGTCTTATTTCAGGTCTTTGCACTCACCCATGACCCTATCTTGTGTGCCAGGTGGTAGCCATAGGGAAATGTGCCGTCAGTACCACACACATACACAAGCACACTGTCTCTCTCTCTCTCACACACACACACACACACACACACACACACACACACACACACACACACACACACACTCTATCTGAATGAAGACATCTTTGCAGTTTTTTGATCATCTGCTTCATTGTCTGTGTGTGTTGTGTATAGGGATGATAAAATTATCGAATGCCTCTTAGTTGTGTTTTTTATGTAGGTGTCTCAAACTGACCACACGGGGACAGGGAGAGGAATTTGTGTGTGTGAGTGTTAGTGACAGAGGCAGTATTGTTTGGGGCATGCATATGTGTGATTCAGTGATAGTTGAATTTAAAATGAATACATTCTGCTAATGAAGAGGTCTCTTAAAGAATATGCTCAGAAAACCACACTGAAGAGCCTGGTAGGTGTTGAACAGTTCTATTTGTAAATGGGAAACTGACTGATACTTGGGTAGGAGAGTTAAGTGTTCAAGGTGTAGTTTACTTTATGTATAATTCAGGCAGTCATCAGTAGTTCCTAAATCACAGCAGTATATGCTGAATCATTGCAGGTGTGAGGAAGACTACCCCAGGCGGGGGGACCAGCTGAACGGAGGGTTTTCCAGGACATCAGGTGTGACAGCCATTGTTAGACTTGGATCTTCTGCTGGTAAGTAGCATGGTTCTTTTGTGTGTGTGTACACAGTTTTGCTTTTGTTTCAGGTAGTAATTGAATTCAAATTTCAAAACTGCGTTTGCAGAGTGGACATCCAGGCAGGCCAAGATGTTGCAGTACAAACCTGATGAGGACAGAAGGATGTGGTAAGTGTCTCACAGCAAAATAGTTGTTGTTTTTTTTACAGAGCATTTAGGCTAGGCTAGGCCAGGCCAGTCCAGTCCAGCTTTGAGGTCACATTTCTCACTTGTCATTACATGAAAGAAATGACCAACCTTACTGGGAGAATGACTGTGTGTGTGTTGAGGGTACATTTTCAGAATGCTTTTGATGGTAAAGAATTGATAATAGATTCAACTCCACATTGTTTCAATGGTGGAACTCCATCATGCTTTATTGCAGACTCTGTGAAAACACTGTTCAGAGATATTCTGCCTGACCTGATTTTCATTCCTGAAAGAGTTTTGTTTTTTTTTTTTTTTTTTTTTTAATTGAAAATTTCTATATAATAAGAAATAAGTGAAAGTATTTTAGCATGGTTTAGGAAATCTGTTTTTATCAAAGTACATGTGTGTTTGTGTTGGCTTTATTTTCACAGCTTTGTTGAACCTTGACAAGATAGCCCTAATATGGGCCCTCACGGTCGGCTAAGCTGTAAGCAACATGATACACCATCAAAACAGATGAAAAAGTGGAACAGTTAAGGCAGTGGATGTTGGTGAGTATCTCCTAGTGTGTATGTGTGCAAATGTGTAGTAAATATCTTGCAGTGTGCAGTCTTTTCGTGTTCAAGAAAATCTCTGAATTATTAATTAATGTGTGTGTGTGTGTGTGTGTGTGTGTGTGTGTGTGTGTGTGTGTGCGTGTTTTATCTTTGTGTAGGGAATTTACTGATATGGTCCCTTGCGGTCAGCTAGGCTGTAACCAACATGACTTTAATTGTAAGATTTGACTGACCCCAAAATACAGCAGGATTTGGTTTCTTTAGGTATGGCCCTAATGTAATCATTGAAAGGAGCGATAGTTGATGTTGAAAGGAGCGATAGTTGATGTTAACTGTTCAAAGCAAATGGTAATCTTTCTAATCTTGTTCTTGTTTGCACAGTGATGATGCAGATTTGTCTATGGTTGATGTTTAGTGCAACATCTTTCGAAAGCTTGATCCAGCCTTGTACAGGAGGGGCATTTCTTCTTCCTATCTTTTTGAGCTGGTGCATGTGTGTGTATAGAAAACTTTTAGAATTTGATGGAGCTCTAGATGACATCATGTGTGTTGTGTCATTCACTGTTTTCAGTCATTGCATTCATTCTGTTACAGGTCAGCATGCATGTTGATAGTCTTTCACTCAGTATGCATGCGTTTTCCCCAGTTTTGTTATTCACAAAATGTTTGTATTACTGACAGAGGTATTGAAATCACTTGACACAAAGATATTTGGGGAACAGACACTAAGCTGTATTTAATCATTTACTGTTCATTAGATTGATGTAACAGACTTTTTTTTTTTATCTATAAAACTGTGCATGTCCTAAGTTTTGTGTTCGATGTGCACTGTATTATCATTTCATATGGCTGCTCAAGGGATAGCTTATGAAACTTCAGCTGGAGTTTTCTTATTTCATTTGTAAAGAGCTGTGCTGGATTTTAGTTCGAAACAAAGGGATTATTTTTCTTATTGTTCTTGCTTTACAGTGATGAAGATCTGCCTTGGGCTGATGTTTTATGCAACGCCTACCCTGTTCTGCCTGATGGAGCTACTTGAAATAAAAGGTAATTTTTTTTCTTATTTTACGGTGATGGAGATTTGCCTTCAGCAACTGACTTCATCTCAGCAATGTTTTGTGGACACTGGGTCCAGTGTTAAAAAGATGGAGCGCATCTTCCTTCTACCATCTTGTGAGAAGGGGAAAGCAAGAGGGGGTGAGAGGGGTGTGTGAAAGAGCAGAAAATGTTTAAACTTTGATAGAAGATTCTGACATCAACATAATCATGTATGTTGTTGAAGCACTATAGTGTAGCCAGTTTTTCACTTTGACAGAAGCTGTGGATGAAAATAATTATGTGTGTTGATTATATCATGAATTGTTTTTGTCGTTCACTGCATTGAGTAATGTGATAGTCTTGTGAACTGTTTGTAGCTGATGCATGCAAAAGTGTCCTTGATTCTGTTGATGTTTCTGGCTGATGCGTGTAGAAGTGTCCCTGATTGCGGTGATAGTCTGAATTGTTTGTGGCTGATGCCTGTAAAAGTGTCCTTGATTCGGTGATAGTCTGATGAATTGTTTGTGGCTGATGCTTGTAAAAGTGTCCTTGATTCTGGTGATAGTCTGATGAATTGTTTGTGGCTGATGCTTGTAAAAGTGTCCTTGATTCTGGTGATAGTCTTATGAATTGTCTGTGGCTGATGCTTGTAAAAGTGTCCTTGATTCTGGTGATAGTCTTATGAATTGTTTGTGGCTGATGCATGTAAAAGTGTCCTTGATTCTGTTGATAGTTTTATGAATTATTTCTGGCTGACGCATGTAAAAGTGTCCTTGATTCTGGTGATACTGATAGTCTTATGAATTGTTTGTGGCTGACGCATGTAAAAGTGTCCTTGACTCTGGTGATAGTCTTATGAATTGTTTGTGGCTGATGCATGTAAAAGTGTCCTTGATTCTGTTGATAGTCTTATGAACTGTGTCTGGCTGATGCATGTAAAAGTCGCATTGATTCTGTTGGAGGTTGGCATGTATTTTTATTGTTAACTTTGAATAGATGCTTTCAGCCTGCACGCATATTTTTCACGCTACTTCTTTTTTGCTTTTGTTTTGAAAGATACTAATATTACTAACAGTATTGAAACATGGGGCTGTACACAAAGATTTTCTGTTCATTATGATTTATACACTGTATATTTTTGTATGAAAGAAACTGTGCATGTTTGAAGCTTTGTGTTTAATGTGTATTGTATTTATCATTATCATATGATTATTCAGAGGATGGCATGTGAGACTTCTGACCAAAAAATACAGTCCGGATTTTCTTACTGTAGGTATGGTCCTAATCGTACTATTTGAAGAGAGCTCTGCTTGATGTTAGCTGTTTAAAACAAAATGAAAATCTTCTCTCTTCTTTTTTTTTCAGTGAAGCTGTTGATCTGCAAATGGATGATTTTAACGCAAAAGCAAACCTCGTCTGGAACTTCTGAAAGCTGTATTCAGTTTTTCAAGATGGTAGGTCTGTGTGTGCGTGTGTGTGCGTGCGTGCGCACACGCGCGAGTGCACATGTGTGTGTGTCTGTATGTGTGTGTGTGTGTGGTGTGTGTGTGTGTGTGTGTGTGTGTGTGTAAAAAAGCTTTAAAACTTTGATGAAAGCTTTGGATGACATCATATGTATGATTGTGCCATGAATTGTTCACATTCATTGCAAGCATTCTGTTACAGGTTGGCATGCTGTTTGTAATGAGCATTGTCACCAATACTGTTTCTTAATATATGCATGCCTTTCCCCAACCTTATTATTGACAAAATGTTTGTTTTTCATACAGCAATATTGAAATTGTTTGATGTAAAGATATTAACAAACACTGAGCTGTACTCAAAGAATATTACGGACAATTCTTTTTGTGCATGCCCTAAGTTTTGTGTTTGATGTGCTCTGTATTATCATTTATTATACAATTGCTCAAGGGATGGCTTGTTAGAGTTCTGACCAAAGATACAGGTTGGACAAAGATGCAGTTTTGGAATTTCTTGCTTTTTGTTTTTTTTTTAAAAGAGCTCTGCTTGATGTTAGCTATTTTAAGCAAATGTAATTTTTTTTTCTTGTTTTTGTTTCACAGTGATGATGAAAATCTGCCCACAACTGAACAATGCAGCACCAAGCCTCATCCAAGCAACATTTTGTGAAAGCTGGGTCCAGTTTACAAAGAATGGGCATCTCTTCTTTTTACTGCCTTGTGTTTAGGGGTAAGGAGCATGTGTGTGTGTGTGTGTGTGTGTGTGTGTGTGTGTGTGTGTGTGAAAGCAGAAGATGTTTAAAGTTTGATGGAAGATGACATGTGTGGATCATGTGTTTTATCATAGTACCGTAGTGTAGGAAGTTCATCATTTAGACAGAAGCTGTTAATGATTGTGGTAGCAATTATTTGTGTTGAGTATATCATGAGTTGTTTTCGTAATTCACTGCATGGTGTGAAGTGAAAGTCACATGAATTGTTTTTAGTCACTGCATTAAAAAGTGTCATTCATTCTGTTTCAGAGTGGCATGCATTTTCACTGTAAGCTCTGAAAATGACACTTCTGCACTGTATGCATGAGTTTTCCCCCGCCGGTTTTGTACTTATGCTCTATGTGCATGGGCTTTTCCTCTTATTTGTACTTCCACTCTGTGTGTATATGTTTTTTCCCATTTTATGCTTTGGACTCTGTGTGTACGTGTTTTTCCCGTTTTGTACTTCCATTCTGTATGTGTTTTTCCCCTGTTTTGTATGTCCATTCTGTGTGTATGTGTTTTTTCCCTGTTTTGTACGTTCAGTCTGTGTGTATGTGTTTTTCCCCTGTTTTGTACGTCCAGTCTGTGTGTATGTGTTTTCCCCTGTTTTGTACGTCCAGTCTGTGTGTATGTGTTTTTCCCCTGTTTTGTACGTCCAGTCTGTGTGTATGTGTTTTTCCCCTGTTTCGTTCTGTTCCATATGCATGTGTTTCCCTCCAGTTGTGTTATTTATAGCATGTTTGTCTCGCTGACAGGATCAAAACACTGCGATGTACATTAGGATTTTGTGTTTGTTAGGAGTATACGGATACTTGTTTTGTATGTGCCTGTCCTTGGTTTTGTGTTAATGCATTGTATTCATCATTTTTTTATATATATACTATATTGGGTATTTATATAGCGCTTATCCTCGGTCACAGACCAAGCTCTAAGCGCTTTACCATAAACACATTACCTCACTCACTCAAGAGATGATGATTGTGAGATGATCTAAGGTGGAGTATGGATTTTCTGTAGATGTGGTCCTGATGTATTTATTTGAAAAGAACTGTGGTGTTAGCAGTTCAGAACAACAGGTTATCTTTTTGTTTTCCACAAGTGAAGATGCCTGAGAAGGATGTTTAATGCAGCAGCAGACCTCGCCTGGGCAGCACCATCTGAAAGTTGTATTCAGGTTTTTTTTGTTTTTTTTTGTTTTTTGTTGTTGTTTTTTTTTAAAAACAACAGAGCCTTTCTGCCTCCTACTATTTTGTGATTAGGTGTATCTGTCTCTATGTTCGCACGAGAGAGCAGAAAATGTTTTAAAGCTTGATGTAAGCGTTGGATGATGCTAAGTTCATGGGTGTTGTCATAGCACAGTAGTGCAGTCAGTTCTTCACTTTAACAGCACCTGTCTGTAACATTCTGGACTCTATAGATACACATTTTAGGTAGAACTAGTCTTTGCCTGTGTATATGCAATGTTTGTGGTTGCACAACAGTTGCTTACATGTATCAGTTTGCTTTTGTACCATGTTTTTCCTTTCCTTTTTCCTTTTGCTTTTAGAATTTCTGTTGTAGATCTTTGAGCTAGTCTCATAATCAGCATATTTAGTAGATGAATTCAATTTGCAAATCTGAAGCTAGTTTCAGAAAGCAAAAAAAAGCCGGTGTTATGCACTGCTGTACACTGTGTGCTACACAGAGTGAGGCAGCACATTGTGATCAGTGTATAATGCTGATGCCTGTGGGAGAGCTCTGGGTAAATAAAAAATAATAATTATGTGTCGAGTATGTCATCAGTTGTCTTTCACTTGCATCCAGTTGTATGATAGTTTTGTTCCCCCCCACCCCCCCCCACCCCCACCCCCAGCATACGCAGACTGGTACTCCTGCAGACACTCCCTATATAGACAGGCAAGGATTAATCCCATCTACCCAACAAAGGGAGTGTGGAGTTTTGTGTGTATGACCGTTTTTTTATCCTGCCATTAAGGCAGCCATACTCCAGCTTCAGGGAAGGTGCATGCTATGTGTAATGTGTCATCTATACTAACGGCCAAACTGGCTTTCTCTTCTGAAAGTTGGTGATGGGATTTTACGTGTGTGCAAGATGTTATGAGTGCTTTCACGTGGAACCTTGGTTTATGGTCTCATTTGAAGGACTGTATGGGAAATGTAATCAAAAACAGGATTAACTCTGAGGGAAAAATTCCCCGGTACTGAAAACGGTCCAGCGGAGATTCTAACCCGCAACCCCAGGATCACTAAGATTATGAGTCCAGGGCTCTAAGGATCACTAAAATTACGAGTCCAGCGCTCTTCCACTGAGCTATTCCGGCCCCCGTATGATTGTTTAATGAATTTTCAGTCATGGCATAGAGTAGTGCCATTTATTCTGTAACAGGCTGGCATGAAAATTTATAGTAATCACAATGACAGTTTTACTTTTAGTTTCCTCCAATTTTTCTTAATTTCAAAATTTTACTAACAACAGTATTGAAATTTTTTAGATTTTGAAGTATTTCGGGAACAGGCACTGGCATGCACATTACAATTTTATGTTTTAAAGCAAGGTATGCGATATGTTTACCTGAAATAGTGTTTTGTCCTAGGACTAATTGATGCACTTTGTACTATGTGTATTTGATAGATCAAGGTATGGCTTGTGACACTTCTGACTTAAAGATGCAGTATGGATTTTCTTACTCTAATTGAGGCCCAACTCTAAATGAGGCCAAAATGCAATAATTTGCAAAGAGATGTCAACTATTTCAGATACTAGGGTAATATTTTTCTTCTTGTTGGTTTGCAGTGATGCTGCTGATGTGGGATGCTGCAGCTGACCTCATCTGGGCAATGTCCTGAAAGCTGGATCCAGTTCACACACATTCTGATTATGGAAATTTGTAGTGTACTTGTCATTATCATTCTGCGTCTGATGGAAAGTGAAACTCCTGCGTATTGTTGGCTGTATACATGACAGAAAGCAAATGATGTGTGTAGGCGATTATAGTAGGGAAAACATTCTGTGTTGAATGATTGATCCAAAGACTCATTTGCTGATTTTAGTGTGAAATTGTGCGATATTCTGTGTTCAAAATGGACAATAGCTCATGGTAAAATGCACCATGAATGCAAAGTAAAAGATGAACGCTCTTTTGAGTCCGTTCGTCTGCATGCTGTGAAGTCATTATGATCATCACTCTCAGATTTTTTTTTTTTAATTTTGTTTTTTGCTTCCATGATTTTTATACATATGCATCATCCTGATACAGAACCTCAATGCTTGTTCAAAATATGTTTCTCTTAAAGTGATTTTCTTCTTTTCAAACATGCTAAAAATCACGCCACCAACGATCACAAATATAGGTTGTAAAGTAAATTAGCAAAAAGGTAAAACCCATATGCTGGCAGGGATCCGTTGCTACAGTGACAAGCAGAAGGAAAGGAAAAAGAGCAGTAGCCGCCATACATGGCATTGTGCTAATGTAAATATCTGTTGAGGTTTTTCATTCTGTAAGATTTGAAGCAAACTTCATATAACTGGAGAACATCAAGCGGGATTAAAAAAGGTTATATCCACAGTCATCATATATTTACTCTGCTTGTTGAAGTTCAGAAACAAATGTGCAAATAATAACTGAAGCGGTGTGTGTCGTGCATGAAGAGTTTGTGTTGTAAGGTAAAAGCAAAAATAAGATTTTGTGTTGTAAGATAAAAGCAAAATAAGATCAAGAGCAAAATTATCAGGGTTTGTAATGTGCACGAGTGGGGGTTAAACAACATCGTCGTCTGTAGCCTGTTACATTTTCTTTATTCATTGAGTTACTAAGTTCGACCTTTTTAGAATTGTTTGGGTTTTTTTGTTTGATTTTTGCTGATGATATTTTACTATCAAGAGCCAGTGGTTGGTATACAGACAACTAAATAATTTGTACTCCACAGCAAGCAGACTAGAATGAAATATTGTGAATAAGACAAATGTTGCCGTGTTTCCCTGCCCCAAGCAGACTGAAATAAAATGTTATGAGTAAGACAAATTTTTGAATATGAATAAGACAAATACTGTGTGTTCCCTGCAGCAAGCAGATAAGAATTAAATGTTAGTTTGAATAAAATGAATCATCATGTGCCTTACAAAGGGGGATACATTGCATGCGCTCAGAAAAAAGGACGAAAAAAAATATTGAATAGTTGTGGCTATTGCATACAATTATCTTGGTATTTATTTGACAGCCACTAGATTTTGATTTTACTTGTCATTATATAGTCAGATGAGTGAAGAAGGCAGTTACTTTTTAACATTTTGTACAAGTTGGATAGCAATTCCTTCAGTGCTTTTTACAAAGTTATTTGATTCACAGGAGCAGCCTAGTTTACAATATGAGCAGAAATATGGGCTTTTGAGAAAAATTCCATAATTGAAACGGTTGGTTTGTATGCTAGAAGTACGGTTTGAATGACAACACCTGGTGATCTGGTTTACAATGAACTTGTTATGATTTTTTTTGAAATGTTTGAAATGCTAGTTCAAATTAACAAGATTGGATGATTGCAGAATTCCCTGTATTCAGAGGATTATTAACTGCAGATGGCAGGACTGGCATAGAGACCTGTTTACCCTTTCCATAACAATTCAGTATTCATGGCACAGGTGTTCAGTAGATACAAAGAAAAATAAATATTGAAACAACATTTTTTCCTTTGTACAAAGTAATGCACCTATAATCCGAGAAGAAAACGGTTCTTACCTATAAGCTTTTAGCAGTCAAGCACCTTTGCATCCTTTGTTTATTTTTTTTTTTTTTTATACAGTCAGGTACATTTAAATTGTTCATATATTTGTTGTCAAAATGTTTCAATTCTCTCCTTGATCAGGAGGCTGTAAGACTAATGAGCGAAAATAGCTCCTATGTATCCGAGACCTTAACTCAACATGGGCAAAAACTCACCAGTTCCGAAAACGCTGTACAGATGAACATGTTATCCCTCCCAGTAGTCACTCTGAGATCATTGAAAAATTGATTTGCACAGCTGTTTGTAGTGAAAAATAGCTGTCTCTCTCTCTGTATTTTGCAATGTTCAACTGCACATCATGGGCTGATGAGGTGCTGAATCAAGGCTGATTGACAATGGGCCAAACACTGATCCCTCTCCTCAGTTTGACAAGTTCTACTTCATATTTCACGCTGTAGTATTTGCATTAAATTGTACAAATAAAACAGGCGTGGGCATGAAACATCCGTAAAATAGTAATATATCTGCTCAATATAGAGTCTTCTAATTAATATGTATTTACATATAGAATTGGTGTGCCTGATATAGCTTGATCCAGATATACTAAACTGAGTAATTTCAGGCTAATTATCAAATTATTGACAAGAATGAAAATACACTTTTGAATTTAGCTATGTATCTATTTATGAAGGAAACATGATACACTTTTTTTTTTTTGGTAATGTATTTACACTATTTCATCATTACATTCTTTCATATGTGGCACTTATGAAAGCCCCATTCTGACCATTCCTTTTTTTTTCAATTGTAATGTGAGCCTCATCCCCATACTTCCTTCTGCTGTCCTCCTTTCTTTATGCCACTCTTAAAGGCTTTGTTCCTTTTTTTTGTTTTGTTTTGTTTTGTTTGTTTTTTTTTTTGGGGGGGGGTGTTATTTGGTGTAGGTTTTTTCTTTGTTTTTTCTTTTTTCTTTTTTGAGGAGATGGATGGAGGACTTGAATTCATTGATATTGTGCCCCAAACATTCAAACACTGTCAAAATTGTCCATAGGCTTGAAATCAATGAAACTTCGCTAAAACAAATCAACCAAAGGGGGAAAAAAGTTAAAATTATGGTTTCAGCAAACAGATGCTGGAAAAACGATACAAGGACAATGCTGACATTTCTCTCATTTTAGTGGCACAACATGGATGATGCCATGAAACATCGCCTCTCGCCTCTACCCCCTACCTATCTTCACTATCTACCCTCACTGCCACACCCTTCATTCAAGCCTTCTTTTAGACCTTTCCCCATCCAGGTGCTTGACCTTCTTCCTCCCTACCTGCTCCTAAAAGATTCCTTTATGCACATATCTGTTGGTGACAACTCTTGCTGGTCTCCTCTTAAACCCCCCCCCCCTCCCCTTCCCTTCCATCATCTTTACAACCTCCCCTTGTATTGTGTTTACCTGAGATTACACCGCCCCAATCCTTCCATTGTACATGCATGATTGCATACATGCATGTGTGTGTGCGCGCACATAATTTCCCCTTAAACCCCCCCCCCCCCCCCCCCCCCCCTCAAATTAATATTTTGGTTCCTTCCCCCCAGTCCTTCCCCTACCTACATGCTTTTCCCCTTTCCCCCTCTTCCTACTCTGCTCCACCTCTTTGGGAGTAGGCATGTATGTGCAGGTCAGCCTACTTTGAAATAGTACTCTAGCTGTGACTTACTTTATAAATATATTACTGTACTCACTTATTCACACAGTTTGATATTTACAAGAGCAAGACATAGGTGAGATGAATTCGTTTGAAATGTTCGTAGACAACTGAATCTGCGACATGTCACTGAAACCCGGTGCTTCCCCCCCCTCCCTCTCTATGTGTGTGTGTGTGCGTGTGTATGTGTGGGTGTGTGTGGTGTGTGTGTGTGTGTGTGTGTGTGTGTGGGGGGGGGTATTTTTGAGGTGTGTATTTCTGTGTGTGTGTTGGGGAAGGGGGGATTGGTTATTGAGTCTACATTGGTGCAAACGTTTAACACTGGATCACTTTTGTTACCTGGCAAGTTTGAATTGTTCTCTTTTGGGGGCCTGTGAAGTCCCCAAGGAAGGCCCAGTGCTGAAATGTTGGAAGAAAAGTTGCTTGTTTGCTTTTTCATTGTGTGATTGAGATATATATATATTATATATATATTATATAATATATCTAATATATATATATATAGCAACCACACAAAAATATATATAATATATAATAGTGTGTGTGTGTCACTGAAGTCACAAAAATTCATTCATATTATTCATTACAACCATATTGAACCAAAAAGCCTGTATTTCTCTGAACTGGTGCGTACCTGCTATTCATTCATTATAGAATTATTGCATGCTGTTAGGTAATTATTGCAACAGAGAAAAATGTAACACAAACTTGTCAAAAGTGGGTTCATTCTCCCATTTGATCCTAAGCAACAAAATGATCAAAATATGATGTGCTTCATTTTATTCCTTGGGTTCTAAGATTTTCATCTGTAGTAAATATGTTTGAATACTTTGAACAGACAGCGAGCCAGAAAACATGGCAGCACAACATTCTGCCTTACAAAGCCAGTTTTGTCTGCAGCACCGTGTGTGCTGGCTTTGTGGTTTGCTTTTCTGCCAATGGTATTGTTGAGGTGCTGTGAATGAGTAGGTGTGTTCTTGGCTTGTGAAGCAAAATAAAGGGGAAGAAAGTCCATGTCTCTTCCTCTGCGTCTTTTTTGACTGGATATTGTCCCCTTAAATCTTGACCTACCATCATCTGTCTGTCTTCGTGTGCACCCCCTACTACTCCACACCATCACTGGAGTTCCTAGAACAAAGTCAGTTGAATGGTCCACAAAGCAGCAGAAAACAACAGGGACTTAATCTGAGTCTGTTATGCACAATGTACACAGAAAACTGCGAATGTGCACCCATATATTGAGCGTTACACAGACACAGAACAAATGCCCTGTATATCTGTGTGTAATGCTCTGTATATGCATATCTAGTGCTCAGTGTACGTGTGTTTAGGCAATCTTCTGTATGACACAGAGTATTGCATACACACATACATGCCAGGCATTACCTCCGTTCAGTTCAGTGATTTATTTAATGTCTTTTCATCGTCAGATGATAGTAGACACTTTGAAAAAAAAAAACCCAAACATCCCTTATGGACTGCACAGACTTGCTTGTTTCATGGTCACCTGCCTCGTTTGTTCAAAACTTTTTCATATTCAAAACTTTTCTAGCTGATCGATAGCTCCAGGTGCGTGTTGGCACTGCACGCTCTGACACGTCACATGGAGGGGCACCAAACTTTTTTCTGTGAAGGTTTCAGATGTCAGCCCGAGAGCAGAAGTTTCTCCAAGACTGAACGTTTCTCTGATTTTAAAAGTGTATCCAATTTGACATGGAGTTTCTGATGGGGCTTGAGTGTTGGGACCTGAAGGTCTTTGGTATACCCGACGCTGAGCCCATTTGCGTTTCTTTTGAGATGTATTGGCAATCAGAATTAAACCAGGGTGTTTTGGGCAGTTGGGGGTTGTCGGGAAGACATTGGAATACAGGTTTTAGCACAGGTTATCACAGTAATTGGTCAGAGATTCTGCAGGGTCCTGGACTCTGAAGAAATGTCAATTTCCTGGAGTTCCTTTGAAATATTGGCTGCAAAAAGATTCAGTTTGCCTTCTTATAATTAAGAATGTTGCAAGACAGGCATTTTCATTTAGTATGGGTTCTTAAGAAACAGGGAAATGGTCACCTTCCATGCAGATCATCATGGACAGACCACCTTGTAGTCCAGGACCAGCGAGGGGTCACAAATCAGCGAATCTAAACACGAAAGTGAGCCTATGGAAGAGTGGAGGATAGTGGAGCTCTATCGTTCGGACCAACAACAAATCAAAGTCTGAAAGGACATCTTCAAGAAGCAGACCTCTGGATGATGAACTGACCCTACCCCAAAAGAGGATTGTGTCCCATTTAAGTCACCCAACCGCAGAAAGGTGGCAGATATAGTGAGCAAATTGTAAACAGTTTTTGTGGAGAGTGACTCTGTGCAGCTACAGCCTGAAGGGCGGTAGTCAGAGCGACAGGACTAAACGCAAAGTTTTATGTAAAAGAAGGGCAACCACCGCCCGACACGTCCCATGGTGGATGGTGTTGTGCAGGTTTGGAAAGAATATTAAGCCAGAAAGAGTGAAGGTCTTCAGGCTTTGAATTTTAGTTTCTTGAAGAGCTATGACGAAAGGTTTTCGTTTGGCACATGCGAAGCTTGCAGCTCTTCGAAATTTGAATGTAAGCCCGATTATATTCCAATGGGATTCACTGTTACTGTCCATGGTGCAGAGGATACTAGAATTTAGGAGAGAAATATCCCAGGTCATCTCCACCGCTAGTCACGTCTCGCCCACGTGGAGCAAATTTATTAGCTAAGTTGGACTTGGACATTAAATTTTGGTCTTCAGACCTGCTGCAGGACTGTACCCCCACTGTTGAAGAAGCGCCCTGGATTTTGGAGATGGGTGGAGGCTTTCTTATCTCATCTTCCACATCTCACACACTCGCGTTTGCAACTCCCTTTGCCCGCACAGGCACTGCTCACAGAAGTTCGAGGCGGGATGGGCTGCTTTTTGTAATCTGCCCCAGGCAGCAGGAGTAGACTGCTGGTTCAAGTCTGATGGGTGGCGGATTTTTTGGCCCTTCACCATGGCACCCACTTTGGTTGGGAGGTGGTGGGCTTGCTTCCACCAGAGTTTTAACATTCTACCTTTTCAACGTATTTGGTGAAAACTAAATTCATCCGTCCTGGCAGTCATGACTGCAGATCGGGTTGGAACTTTTTCTACTTTATACTTGCGCGCAAAGCATATGAAGACACTGGCTGACCTCGTGACCTAACCAACTACCCGGTGGTGCTATGCTTGGCAGAAAATGCGAGGATTTTTTTTCGGAGGTTGTTGGTTCACTCGCTGCTGGATACTGTCTGGACTCGCTGGATCCAAACAGGGCAGGTGTGTGAAGAGGAAGGGGTGGTCGCCACCTGGCGCAGTCAGGGGGCACAATGAGCCGGATCTTTTACACGGCCCATCATGGTTTGCCTTGCAAACAACACACCACACACCTCTCCTCGCAGAAAACAGCGATCTCTGACGTGTCCAAATTTCTGGGCATTTGAAACATCGCATGCGCATTGGGGACGGAACATATACATTTGCACATGACATTCAAGTTAATCCTACTTTAATGACAGGAGGTAACATAAAGGGTTGTAGAGTGTCAGAAACAGGGTGGTTTGTGGGCACTCTTTTCTGCACCTTTTTCTCCTAATTGTCCACCCTATGCACCTCTGTCACATCCTGGGATGCAAGTTCGCACCTTGATCCCTGCCACTGAGACCCTCTAAGATGCCGTGGCATTGAATGACCCCTTAGAGGAATTCAGCTGTTATGTGGAGTCACCCGGAAGTCTGTTGATCTACCAGCTTTTGTAGTTTTCAGCAGCTGCTCTCATTGTTTCTTATCGACTTGCACTGGATAAGAAAAGGTATCATTTCGGAGTCATTTTTTAGGACTGTGTGGGTCTCCTGCAATACCATTGGATGAAAGCCCTTCTGTATTGCAAACAGGCTTTAGTGGCAGAAATTGGTTTTTGTCCTGCTCCGTACTTTCCTATTATCAGCCAAGAGGACCAAACTCCTGATATCTTTCTTGTTTCTGTATCGGAATCTGAGTCCGCATCAGACTCCTGCGACAGTGCCTTCATGAAAATTAAATTCACTTTTCTTTTTTCTTTGGGGGAGGATTGTTTTTGAAGACAGCCATATTTACAAAGTGTGAAATTTCATCTCTCCCTTACCCCAACCCTCCATTGAGTCCAACTAGGGGCCAGGGCCAGAAGAAGTCATTGTCTTGACCCCTTCCAGGCTTCGGAGAGACATATTACAACAGACAGAAACCTACCAACCCTATCCCCCCCTGATCAAGCCCAACTCCCGGGAAGACAGAGAGCTGAGCACTGCAGGGTTACCTTGGCCAGCTGGAGCAAACTGCCTGTCTTGACCCAGCCCACTGGAAGGGGGAGCCCCATTAATACACTGGGGGCCAACGCAGTGTACCTAGGGGGTTCCCTGTAGAGTCGGGAGAGTGTTCTAGCCAAAGTGAAAAGTTGTGTTGAGGGCATTGTGGCCCCCTTCTCAATCACCAGGATTCTCATTCCCCTATGCATCACAGGTCGCACCGCATGGCAAATGTGGCGGATCTTAAGAAGACCACAGAGTGAAAAAGAGTGTGAAAAAAGAAGACTTGAGGGGAGACGAAGATAGAAAAGAGCCAAATAAGAAAGGCAGAAAACAAGAAAAGGAGAAGCGGGTTACTATTAGTCAGGATCCTCCTCACCCTTAGCCTATCTGACATGGGAGGCCCTACCAATGGGCATTCAACTCCTTACCAACGTTTTTCGTTGGCTTAGGCCAGACAAGCACAGCCAACCTTGTTCACCTTCTTGAAGACCTAGAAGCATTTCAAAAAAAAAAAACTTTCTTTTTATCTTCAAAGGTAGGAGGATGCCCCCACCAGCAAAGCCTAAAGGATTTCATGGGACTGCGCAAGCCCTCCGACCCAGGGGCAAGGGTTGCAATCCCCAGGAGGGAGCCAGAAGTAGATGGAGGATATATTTGGGGATTTTTTCTAGAGGAGGCTTATTTAGCGTAATTGCTAAGAATGAGGTTTGGAGGAAAGATCCGAGAGGAAAGGAGCAGCTGCGTCCCTCAGCCCATCTTGAGATGGGTGGCCCAAAACAGAAGTATGGGTTGTGTGGGAGACCACAGGACTTCGCAGCGGAGCAAGCATTTTGGGAGAAGTACCCTGGCAAAAATGTTGAAAAAAGTGGGACCGTGCATACGGCCTGATTCCCTCCCCGGCCTTACTGGGCCGGACTTCATTGAAGAAAACAAAGCAACGGGCAAGAGAGGGCATAAGATGAGTATGGCCATGACCTGTTTCCCCCGACACAAGAAATTGACACAGAAACAAGAGAAGGAAGGAAAAACAGTTGGGTCGAGAGGAGGAGCACTGGGTGGTCGTTCATGGAGGCACTCCGCGACAAGACAAGCTGAAAAGGGAGCATGCCATTCTTCCGGAGAAATTAGGGAAGAAGCCCTTAATGGGAGAAAAATGAAGTGGGACCAGTTGTTCCAGTAGTAGACCCATACAGCAGGTATTTGTGGCAGTTAGGGAGTCGGCTTTCAGAGTTGGAAAGGGCCCCAGGAGGAGCTGAGACAGAAAAACATAACTTGCGGAGGGAGTTAGAGGCCCCAGAAGCGAAAGGGGAGGAGACCCGCAATGATGAGGAGCAGAGGAACAGGCAAAGGGGTGTGGGCAAGGGGGTCGGTAGTGTGTTACTTTGTGTAGGACGCCTAGCCACATCCAGAGATTCCAAAGGGGAAACATGGGGATCAGGGTTTTTTTAAACCGGGGAGCCATCAGTGTAGCGAAAACCGTACTACTGATTGGGAATCCCAGAGTGGGCTCATCACTGCTGTCCAGTGGACCGTGCGTGATGTGGCCCTACCAGTATCCAGGTAAGAGAAATGGTAGTGTACAAAATAGGGTAGCGTAGAAATAGAGGCGCCTTTGGGACACCAGGCTCACAAGTTACCATCATTAGTGACTGCCTATGTCATAATAAACTACTTTTCAGGGAATTCACCACTAGTTAAGGATGTTCCGTAGTTTAAGTTAGTGGCTGCCAATGGTTTAGAGGTGCCATACATAGGGTACACTGTTTCATGGACATCAAGATAGGTGAAGCGGGTCATTCCAGTCAGGGGAAATCCTCGTACGGAAAGACCAAGGTGGTCAAGGTCCCAGGAGCTCACGGAGTCCAACACCCCCGGCCTTATCACTTCCTCCTGGGTCCTGGGATGAACGTCATCTGGGAATTAAAAGGGGGATCCAGAGGTTGCGGTTGACCTGGAATAATGAGACTGTCATATAAAGCCAAGCTTGGCCAGAGCCCCAGCGGGCGGAATTCATTCTTCCAGGCAAGGTCGATCACCAGCGTGACCTGTTTTCCCGGAGGAGGAAGCGAGTTCAGCAAGGGTCCCAGAGGAGGTTCCAGAAGTACATCATAGAACCACTGAAAGAGCAGACAACTACGGCCAAAAATTTCTTGTTTGCCCCATACAAGTGTTGGCAGGTGAGGGATCATGGACCATCCTGTGGGAAACATTGGGGAAGCGGATAATCCATGATAGCTTGGTATACTCCGCTTTTAAGGCCACAGTTCAGTGAGGCATGTTGTGATGTCAGAGGTTGGGTTTCAAGGAAGGCAATGGCCCATATAGTTGTCCCAGTGCAATAAGAGTAGGACGAATTAGCTAGGCCCAGGTTAAGTCTCAGGGACACAGATAGACCCTGTCCCACGTAGAGTGCTCTACATCGGATGAGTGGAATACACCCTGAGGGCAACTCACTGGAGGAGAGTTTGCTTCAATGAACACCTTGACTCCCCACGAATCATTCGCGATGTGGGCCACACCGACCGGGTGAAAATAGAAAATCCCCCGTAGGAGGATGGACCCCAGCTGGTGCAAGCGCTGCCGTCTGAGGAATTCACAGTCCCTCTCACTGGGAGAGGTGAAGCAGCACCTTCCAGGAAACTCCGGAGAAAGAGATCATCCTGCACTGAGCAGCAGCCAATGCGGTTTCACTGATCTCCCTGGTCAGAAAGAGCATACGGGAGCCTGAGGATGTGTGTGGATCTACAGCAAGCTGAAAAACAAGACCAGGCAAGATGACTATTCCCCTTACCCCGCAATTGACAAATCCCTGGATGCCTTTACAAGGGCTTGGTTACTTCTCCACGATGGATTTGTGCTCAGGATATCACCAGTCTGTTGAAAGTGGAGGAAGAAGAGGACAAACACACATGACGGCCTTTTAACAACTCCCCATTTGACCTCTTTTGAGTTTAATCAGATGCGCTTTTGGGCTGTTGGCTTGGCACCCTGAGCCTAAGCGTCAAGCTATGTAGTATGGTCAGCATGGGCTGTGGAACAAAATTATCTTTAATGAAAATAGACTATAAGCAGAAAAGCAAACCAGAATAATTATCATGGATAAAAATTGATGATAATTATGGCACGAAATTTATGCCTTAATGCGTAATCGGGAGGCAACAATATCTGGTCTACGGGTAGCCGGGTAACCTGTATGTACTTTGGCTTCATCCAGGAGCCTTACGCGTCATTCTTCAGGCGTTTGTGACCTCCGGGGAGTGGGCACTGGGGGCTGGGTGGAGGGAGAATATCAGCTAGAAGGTTGAGGGGGACCAAGCCACCAGTTGGTTTCCTGTGCCCTCGGACGGGATGTGGCCATCAAACAATACTGTTTCTTCCATCCAAGGTTCAGCAGAATATCGGTACATGGTGGGGTTTGCATGCAAAGGCTCTGGTCTCCTCATCGGGAGTTCACAGTGACTAGGAGAGGTCTTCTCTTTGCTTGCTTGACCGAGCCCTCTCTGGGCCACCCGGCAGGAACAGCATACACCTGCTTATGTGGGTTGGCAGTTGGACACACTGTGGGTAGGGTTGCCAGACGTCCTGGCATCCTTGGTTTGCGCCCTAGAACCTCCAGTCGTCGCACGTAGACCATTGTCGCCGACCCTTAAATCCTGGCTGCCGAAATGTCCATGTAGAACGATCAAATGCCCGTCGCTGGTTTTGGGGGGGGAAGCTATTCCCCAGTCGCTGTTTATGTTGTGCCATATTTCAGTTCTCAACTGTTCCTCGCCACTTGTTGTGGTGGGAACTTCCCACGCGTAGTCATCAAATGGTTAGCCCTGGGCTCCCTGCCCAAACACGGAGAACGTTGTTCACCAGAATACAAGTTTATACATGCAATCCAAATCTCAAAACATTGCTGGACCGTTATATAAGAGATGGGCAACTGTGTTTGTGACAGTATGTAAATCTATTTGTGAACCTCCATTATCAACCACCGACATAAGCCCGGTCGCATAACTTGCACTGTGTTTAGTGCTTGATCCCCTCAGGTCCAGTATCTATGCCACCGATTTAGTAATTTACACAGCCTATGGCATATGTCATTTCATACATTGTGTCTTTTGCTGAAAGTTCCAAGTAGATGTATTGTTCTACATGTTGTTTTTTCTTTCCTCCCTCCTGGCCCCAACATGCATACATACATTTGAGTGAGCCCACCATCCATTGCAAAGGTTTGTTCCCCTTCTCACTTCTTTAGTACACACATGTCTACACCGACAAGAGAGAGAGGGTAGAGAGAGATGATATGCAAGTACGGTGAAAATTCTGGAGCTATCGACGATAAGATGCAACTTAATAAGGTAAATCTTTGTATATCTCCTGACAAAAATCCTGTCATCATAGTTCTCTATGATGAGAAATCTATCCTTAGCATGGTTGGAGAGGTGCCTACCTATCCTGTGGATCGGAAGTGTGCATCTTCTGCACGCGCGGGACGACTTGGATGGGTGTCGGTGGACATTTTGTATGTGACCGACAGCTGCCAGAGTGTCTGACAAACACGATTTTTAACGCGTTGGTCGTTTTGTGTCATCCATCCGCCTCTCCTACTTACGTGCTGGTCCAGCGTTCCTTGATGATGAATGCTGTTGTCTCAATTTCCTGCTTTAACATGAGCCCAGCTTCCAGCATGGGAAAATACTGTGTTCCTCCAGCAATTTCCTCAAAAAAAATCCCCACAGAGTGTCTCCTTCAATTTGGCGTTGGCACAACATCCAATGTACGACGCTGTGGCTCCACCTCCTGGAAAAGGTTCACTTCCGCTCTTGGTGGTCACGGAGAACACGTTGAGCCACCCAGGGTTGGATCGGCCCGTTGAGGGCCGCTTCCCTTTTGTTTTTCGTTCCAGGTTGGTTCCCGTTTCAGTTGTAACGAAAAACTGTGCTGTTTCCTTTTCACCTAAACGATAACCGTCGGGCGTTGAGAGAACGGTCGTCCAGTAAAACCCACACGGAACCGATTGTTTTGCCATCTGTTGAACACTGCCGTCCGTTCTCCTGGACAGGTTGGGGAGTGGGGGGGGGGTAGAAAGTTTTAGGAAGGGGGATGGGAAAGGTGTGGGGAGGGGTTAGCAAAGTTGGGAGGAGGGGATGGAAAGGGGGGGGGTACTGTCTCTAACTGCTTCCTTCTTCCCCAGTTGGGTACATTGTTGCTGAAAGAGGAAAATAAAGTGTATCACTACACAGCAAGATACTAGGGCTCAGTATCGCCCATAAAATAACTGGATACACATTTTGTAAAATGTTTGTTTGCTTTCCTGTTAGTTTTTCGAGTGTAGTTTCGATGATCACATCTATTGGCTGTCGGAGTTGGTCCTCCATTCAGTTTACGGTCGCTAATTCATTTTAGATCAGAAAATTTCCAAAAGGCATGGTCCCAAAGCACAGCAGGTTGGCTTTGTTTTTCTCCCACACGCAAGATTTTTCACACAAAATTTAAATCACAAATGCAAACTGATAAATCAGAACACCAGGGTAATTGAGAAGAGAGAGAGATGAGAGAGAGAGAGGAGAGAAAGAGAGAGAGATAGAGAGAATCCCGTTTACCTCCGGCCGGCCAGCATCCCGGCTTTGACACCCTGGGTAAATTCAAACGCCAAACCACTTGGAGTCACAGCAAATGCCCTATTGTTATCATACAACATATAGACTGAAATTGCGTGGAGAGTTGGTGTGGTGGGGGTTGAGTCAGAGTCGACATGTCGAACTAGAGACGACACCATATAAGGAAAAAAAAAAAAAAAAAAAGGGGGGGGTGAAGGGTGGTTGGTGGGGATGAAGAGACCCGATGGTACGAGCCAGCTGGACTCCGACCCAGAAGGAGGGTTCAAGTACAAGAAAAGAAAAGAACACAGAAAACCAATACAAACACAAATAGCCACAAGGGATGCAGACTCGTCGGTCGTCTCAAAGGACCGCAAGAAAAGGGGAGGCCAGGAAAGGCGCAAGTTAAGAAAGAACCAGTGGGAGTCAAAGACTATTCAGACTAATGTCTCAGACCCAGGGGGTGCGCAAGCCATTTGCTAATATAATAGTGGTACCAGTTTTTGCTTTTTTTGCGCCTCATTCTTCCCTGTGCTTGGTGCTGATTTTCAATACCTGGGAGTCCAGAGGATCTTGGATTGTCCCCTGGAACTGCAGACAATCAGACCTTGTTGCCTATGGAGGCCCCACTGTGTTGTGTTTGTTTGTGGGTGTGGGTGTGTTGTGTGTTTCCGCCATTCGATTCAGTTTTCTTCTTCCCGTTCTATTGTGTCCTTTTCAAGGATCATTACACCCCCTTCCAAGGCTCTTGAATGGTTCTCCTGTCACTGCTGGGCCCGTTTTTTTGGTTGGCTCGTGAGCGTAATCCCGTTTTCGCCTACTTTCCTTTTCCGTGGGGAAGGCGTCGTGTTTTCTTTGATCTCATCCACCCTTTTTGATGAAGCAAGTAACTGTCCGACTACCCTCAGTTTTTGTATGTGTTCATGTTACTTCATGGAAGAGGAACTTTGTATGTCACCCATGCTGGTTTTTTTTTTCTAATAGCAGGGAGTTGTTTGGTGTCCCCATTTGCGATGCTGTTTGAAACCTGTGGCCTTACGGCTGGTTTCAAGATACTTCGAATGTCACGCGGACCAGTCCCTTGCGAGATATTTCATCGACGTTTGCTGAGCCGCTACCTTCCAGGTTTATCCAGAGTCCCCCCTGTTTGTGTTTTTTTACTGTTGTAGGAAAAAACTTCCTCCCAGAATTTCTCTTTTTTTTTCCCTTCTTTTGGTAGGGTGAGGGGGCGAGACATCAACCATTTTCAAGGCGCCAGTTGAATCATCCATGCTTGGTCTGTATCCCATGTATTTTGCCCAGATTCGACCACACATGTTGGAGATCCTTTTTTCCTGGTACCCTAGCCTCTTTTGGATGTTCGACATTCCTCGTGGACTTATACAATCAGGTAGGTACTCATCTTGCGGCCATCATAGACAAACAAGAATCCCCCACCCCACCCGTCCTCTAGCATTTGGTTCATTTCGTGCTATTGGGTCCCTGAACTGGTTCTAATACCACATCATTTTATACTCATCAGAAAATATCCGCGTGTTGAATCTCCGCGTGCCTAGGCCACTCTGGACTTCGTGTTTTCACCCGTTGTGCGTCATTTTTGTCATTTTGTGGTGCAGCCCACTCAAGGACATTGGTCGTTGTTCTTCACTGCCGGTGGGGCAATGCACCTGGCCATTGAACTCCCCTGGCTACTCCAGCGTTGGCTATTCTGAACCACGGGTCTTTACCTCCATCCAGATATGCTGGCGGCGTGTCCACTTTACGCTCTACTGTGCTTGCTGGCCGAGCCAACTCTGGATTCTAAGGAGGCTGCGCTTCCTAGGTTTTTCGAATTGTTTTTTACGAAGTGCTTCCCAAATAGTTTTTTGTCGCTGTTCCACTGTGCGTTTGCCCTGGATTTTGCATGTTAATTGCCGTATCAATGCCACCCCCCCACCCCCCCCTTTTTTTGTGTGTGGGTGTCCTCCAAGAAGCCCGAAATCATGAGGACCGCTTCCCCTTACTCCAGACTTGGCCTGAGCCAGGATATCATCCCAAATAACTCTTTGCCAAATGCCAATTTAGGGACACACGATGTCCCTGAAGTTTTAACGTTGTGAATGTTTTTTTTTTTTTTTTTTAAATCTCCATTGGTGGCGCTTTTTATCCTGGGGTGCCCAAACGACTTCGCCATAAATGGGGAGGGTGGGGGGTGTGAGAGGAGGGTGGGGGGGTTGTGGTTAGGAAGGGCATCGTGTGAGAACCGGTGTTGAGTGCCTGTAACTTCTTGAAGAGAGAAAAAGTGCACATACAACACCCCAATCAAGTTTTTGGACCATGCGCGTAATCTGCCTTCTATTCAGTTGCTGATTTCCAGTAGAACCGGGAAGTCCGCTACTGCTATATTTAATTTCATCAGTTGCCTCAAATCATTTATAATCTCCTTTCGTTTTTTTTCACTTCTCATGGAAATCTCCCTTTCTTTTACTTCTTGTTTTTTTTTATGTCCCTGCTTGTTTTTAACCTTCAATGGCGTTCATGAGGCCAACGATTTGGCTTTATAATGCCTCAGATATTTTGCTTGAAAGAGGAATGATGTGGGGAGTGTATGATAATCGGAAGGCGGGGGAAGGGGTGTGCGGTGTAGGATTGAACCCTTTAAGTGGAACCGTTTTTAGTAGCAAAAACATTATGTTCCGACTGCATAGTCTTCATACGGTCATTTTCCTTCAAATTTAGTTGTTGAGGGAGGACGGGGGAGTGGGAAAGAGGAAATGGGGGGAGGGGGGAGGATAAGGATCGTTTGTTTGTTCATAGGCGGAACGGGGCCATACGTCTGCAAGTCGTTAAACTAGGTACTGTGGGTCGGGGGGGGGGGTAAATGTGTTGTTGGTGCCGTGTGTGTGTTTGCGTGTGGGTGTGTGCGCGCGCGGCACGGCAGGAGGGGGAGCACTGGGGGATGGGGCGTGGGCTTACATCTTGCAAGCGAGGGACCCTCAACCCAACATGGTCCGCCTTTCTTAAAGCGTTTTTCGACACACACACACACGAAGCGCCACCTCTGAAGAGATGAAGTATAATCTGTAATTTCCAAAGGTTCAGATAATCGAAACACACCTTTTTTTGTTCACTCCGGCCCTTGGCCCCGCCCAGGGACTAGAAGAGAAGAAGATAGAGAGAGATGAGAAGAGAGAAGAGAGGGGAAAAGGAATGCGCGGTTGGTGGGGGGGGGGGGGGGGGGTGGTCGCTGCTGGCTTGCAAATGACAGGCGTATCGTATGTCGTACAGCCATGCCGTCCACAAATCCTCCAGAACAGAAAAGTTTTTTATCAGGACTTTCCGGGGTTCGAGGTTTACCTTACCTGCGCCCACAATTGTCGTCCTCAAATAGAGAAAATGAACGCCCCCTGTCCCTTGTAACTTGTTGGC
>JADBJO010021724.1:0-5000 GCA_016801955.1 Conus betulinus
TTGCTTTTACTTCTCGGTTGTCTTTCTCTTCAATGGGTGTCATCCGTCATCTTCTCAATGCTCAGTGGCTTTTCGGCTCCCCGTTTGTTTGTTTGTTTGTTTGTTTGTTTTGTTTTGTTTTGTTTTTTAGTTTTGCCAAAGACTGCTATTACAACGCCATACAGGCTAGGTATATGCCAGCGAGTTTTCGGAACTGTTGCCTGAGACTGCTATTACAACGCCGTACAGGCTAGTTATATGCCTGTGAGTTTTCGGAACTGTTGTCTGAGACTGCTATTACAACGCCGCACAGGCTAGTTATATGTCTGTGAGTTTTCGGAACTGTTGTCGGCTTCTCCAGCTATTCCTAGCCTCATCCTAATCCGAACCCTGTCTGTAACCGTGACCTTATGCTAACCTCAGACCTAAGCGTAGGCTAGGTGTAACTGTATGTAAAGCGTTATGAAAGTTTTCCTGCTGTTCCGTGACATTGGTCTCACAAGAGTGGGCCCCCTGATCGTACATGCTCGCTACGCTACGGCAATGTACCAATCGTAGGCATTTCGTTCTGTTTTTGTCAATTACTTCCGGATTTGTGTTGTCGGTCTTACAGGAGTGACCTCCCCTGATTGTGGATGTTCGCTACGCTACGGCAGTCTACCAACCTTAGGCATTTCGTTCTGTTTATGTCAGTTACTTCCAGATTTGTATTGTCTCATCCTATCCCAAAAACCACCAACACACACCCCCTCCCTTTTCTCTCTCCCCCCCCCCCCCCCCCCCCCCCCCCCCCCCTTCTTCCCCGTTGCCCTCCAACCCGTTTGAGTTAGGACTGAAAGTATCGCTTTTTTTTTTCTTGTTTGTTTTTTGAGGGGGAATTTGTTTGGGGGGGGGGGGGGGGGGCGTGGAGGGGGGCTTTGTTTCACACTTTTTCTTTCTTTTCCAGATTCCAGTTGTTTGATCCATTGGTCGTTTGCTAGTGACACTGTTCTGTGGTGTGCTGTTGATTGCATCCGCGGATTCGGGTGACCAACGTGGCACTCCCAGACATGACAGTTGTTGTTTTACAATCATGGTTTATGTCATGTCATCATAGTATTGGTGCATTGGCCACTGCCTTTCAGAAGACAAGAGTCAGAGAGAACACACACACACACACACACACACACACACACACACACACACACACACACACACACACACAGTCACACGCATGCATGCAGGCAGGCGCGCACGGACACGCGTGCGCGTGCGCGCACACACGCACACACACACACACACACACACACACACGCACACACACACACACACACACACACACACACACGCACATCACGGTGCATTTTAGTGGACACTACAGATGTATGGCCATTGGCCTGTGAAGGAAAGCAGGGTGTGTGTTGCTGGAGGTGGACAGATCTTTGAGGTGTGTGTTGTTGCATGTGGACAGTTCTTTTAGCTGTGTGATGTTGCAGGTGGATAGAAAGTTCTGTGAGCTGTGTGTTGTTGCAGGTGGACAGTTCTGTGAGCTGTGTGATGTTGCAGGTGGATAGACAGTTCTGTGAGCTGTGTGTTGTTGCAGGTGGACAGTTCTTTGAGCTGTGTGTGTTGTTGCGGGTGGACAGTTCTTTTAGCTGTGTAATGTTGCAGGTGGACAGTTCTGTGAGCTGTGTGTTGTTGCAGGACAGTTCTTTGAGCTGTGTGTTGTTGCAGGAGGACAGTTCTTTGAGCTGTGTGTTTTGGCATGAGGGCAGTTCTTTGAGCTGTGTGTTGTTGCAGGAGGACAGTTCTTTGAGCTGTGTGTTGTTGCAGGTGGACAGTTCTGTGAGCTGTGTGTTGTTGCAGGTGGACAGTTCTTTGAGCTGTGTGTTGTTGCAGGAGGACAGTTCTGTGAGCTGTGTGTTGTTGCAGGTGGACAGCTGTGTGAGCTGTGTGTTGTTGCAGGAGGACAGTTTTTTTTTGAGCTGTATGTTGTTGCAGGTGGACAGTTTCTGTGAGCTGTGTTTGTTGCAGGAGGACAGTTCTGTGAGCTGTGTTGTTGCAGGAGGACAGTTCTTTGAGCTGTGTGTTGTTGCAGGTGGACAGCTGTGTGAGCTGTGTGTTGTTGCAGGAGGACAGTTCTTTGAGCTGTATGTTGTTGCAGGTGGACAGTTCTTTGAGCTGTGCTGTTGCAGGAGGACAGTTCTGTGAGCTGTGCTGTTGCAGGAGGACAGTTCTTTGAGCTGTGTGTTGTTGCAGGTGGACAGTTCTGTGAGCTGTGTGCTGTTGCAGGAGGACAGTTCTTTGAGCTGTGTGTTGTTGCAGGTGGACAGCTGTGTGAGCTGTATGTTGTTGCAGGTGGACAGTTCTGTGAGCTGTGCTGTTGCAGGAGGACAGTTCTGTGAGCTGTGTGTTGTTGCAGGTGGACAGTTCTGTGAGCTGTGTGTTGTTGCAGGAGGACAGTTCTTTGAGCTGTGTGTTGTTGCAGGAGGACAGTTCTTTGAGCTGTGCTGTTGCAGGTGGACAGTTCTGTGCTGTGCTGTTGCAGGTGACAGTTCTGTGAGCTGTGTGTTGTTGCAGGAGGACAGTTCTGTGAGCTGTGCTGTTGCAGGTGGACAGTTCTGTGAGCTGTGCTGTTGCAGGTGGACAGTTCTGTGAGCTGTGTGTTTGTTGCAGGAGGACAGTTCTGTGAGCTGTGCTGTTGCAGGAGGACAGTTCTGTGAGCTGTGCTGTTGCAGGTGGACAGTTCTGTGAGCTGTGCTGTTGCAGGTGGACAGTTCTGTGAGCTGTGTGTTGTTGCAGGTGGACAGCTGTGTGAGCTGTGTGTTGTTGCAGGAGGACAGTTCTTTGAGCTGTGTGTTGTTGCAGGAGGACAGTTCTTTGAGCTGTGTGTTTGTTGCAGGAGGACAGTTCTGTGAGCTGTGTGTTGTTGCAGGAGGACAGTTCTTTGAGCTGTGTGTTGTTGCAGGAGGACAGTTCTGTGAGCTGTGTGTTGTTGCAGGAGGACAGTTCTTTGAGCTGTGTGTTGTTGCAGGAGGACAGTTCTGTGAGCTGTGTGTTGTTGCAGGAGGACAGTTCTTTGAGCTGTGTGTTGTTGCAGGAGGACAGTTCTGTGAGCTGTGTGTTGTTGCAGGAGGACAGTTCTGTGAGCTGTATGTTGTTGCAGGTTGACGGTGCCTTCTCCACGTCCAGACAGTTCTTTGAGCTGGACTCCCAGGTGAAGGGCAGGTATGCCAGAGGGCACAGCTCCAACCACGGCTGGGTCAGTCTGGAGACGGAGAAGTAAGGAGCCATCAATATAAGGTCATTTGATCGCCATTATCATCGGCATCTCATCATTGTGTGGGTCATTTGATCGCCATTATCATCGGCATCTTCATCATTATCAACATTATGATTGTGGTCCTCGTCGTCGTCATCGTCATCATCGACATCATCATCATCGGCGTCATCATCATCATCATCCTCATCGTCATCGTAGTCATCATCATCGTCGTCATCGTCATCATCATCATTGTCGTCATTATCGTTATATCGTCACCATCATTGTCATCACCATCATTATCATCATCATCATCATCATCATCGTCATTTCATCACCATAGTCATCATCGTCATATCCATGACCAGGAGGTGGTTAAAGGTCACTCCAGACTGTTCGTTGGCTTTATTTTTCGTTCAGGCATTCTGCTATGACGTCATAGGGCTTTTGTCCTAAGCTTTCTGTCATGATATATTATCTGTCCTTTATTCTGTCTCACGTGAGAAATGTCTCGTCAGGAAACTGAGCAACACTTTCAGAGACGCCCCTATTGAGTGGATACGGGGGCCGGAATAGCTCAGTTGGTAGAACGCAGGACTCGTAATCAAGGGTTGCGGGTTCAAATCTTCGCCGGGCCGTTTCGGTATAGGGGATTTTTTCCCTCGGAGTTAACATTGGTTCTTACTCCATTTTCATACGGTCCTTCGAATGAGGCTATAGACCGAGGTTCCGTGTGTGAACGCACGCATAACATCTTGCACACACGTAAAATCCCATCACCAACTTTCGGAAGAGAAGGCCAGTTTGGCCGTTGGTATGGATGACACGTTACACACAGCATGCACCTCCCCCAGAAGATGGAGTATGGCTGCCTTAATGGCGGGATGAAAAAAACGATCATACACACAAAACTCCACTCCCTTTGTTGGACAGGTGGGATTAATACTTGTCTGTCTATGTAGGGAGTGTCCGTAGGAGTACCAGCCTGCGTACGCAGAAGAAGAAGAAGAGCGGATACAATCGACCATGAGGCTTCAATCTTCCCCTCAGAAGCCATAGTGCAGTCAGTTGTGAGTACGAGCCTAGCAGGGCTGAAAAGTCCCACAAAGAAGTGTCTATTGTAGGACTCGAACAACCGACCTCCCAGCATATGCGTCTGCGACACTAGGCACTGCACCATGCCGGCTGTTGTGATGTGAAGTGTATCAGCACATGGCTTTTTCAACCTTTCAGGAGGATTTTGGAAAATGTGACCGGTTTTTTAATCTCCCTATTTTGTCGCACTAGATATCCGATGGGCAGTTCTTTGGTGCTCTATAGCAAACTGTACTATATCCTTACCTCACTATTTTGTCATACTACATATCCGATGGGCAGTTCTTTGCTCTATAGCAAACTGTACTATGTCTCTACTTCACTATTTTGTCATACTAGATATCCGATGGGTCACTCCTGGCTTAGATATCGGTGGACTGCTCAGCAGATGGCAGTTGGCAGTGGGCGTGACTGATGACTATGTGTGTGTCAGGTCAAAACGATAGCATTTGCCTGTGGTATGATTATGTGTGTGTGTCAGGTCAAAACGATAGCATTTGCCTGTGGTATAATTATGTGTGTGTGTGTCAGGTCAAAACGATAGCATTTGCCTGTGGTATGATTATGTGTGTGTGTCAGGTCAAAACGATAGCATTTGTCTGTGGTATGATTATGTGTGTGTGTGTGTGTGTGTGTGTGTGTGTGTGTGTGTGTGTGTGTGTGTGTGTGTGTGTTAGGTCAAAAC
>JADBJO010021724.1:12500-29085 GCA_016801955.1 Conus betulinus
GTTATACCGGTTGCAGTGGAAGAAGGACATGGGTATACTGATTGCAGTGAAAGAAGGACATGGGTATACTGATTGCAGTGAAAGAAGGACATGGTTATACTGATTGCATTGAAAATACATGGTTATACTGTTTGCCGTGAAAGTACATGATTATACTGATTGCATTGAAAGTACACGTTTATACTGTTTGCCGTGAAAGTACAATGTATACTGATTGCAGTGAAAGTACATGTTTATACTGATTGCAGTGAAAGTACATGGTTATACTGATTGCAGTGAAAGTACTTGGTTGTACTGACTGCAGTGAAAAAGGGACATGGTTATACTGATTGGAGTGAATGAAGGACATGGTCATACTGATTTGCAGTGAAAGAAGGACATGGTCATACTGATTGCAGTGAAAGAAGGACATGGTGATACTAATTGCAGGGAAAGAAGGACATGGTCATACTGGTTGCAGTTTAAGGACATGGTCATACTGATTATAGTGAAAGGACATGGTCATACTGATTGCAGTGAAAGAGGGACATGGTCATACTACTTGCAGTGGAAGAAGGACATGGTCATACTACTTGCAGTGGAAGAAGGACATGGTCATACTGATTGCAGTGAAAGAAGGACATGGTCATACTGATTGCAGTGAAAGAAGGGCATGGTCATACTGATTGCAGTGAAAGAGGGACATGGTCATACTACTTGCAGTGGAAGAAGGACATGGTCATACTACTTGCAGTGGAAGAAGGACATGGTCATACTGATTGCAGTGAAAGAAGGACATGGTCATACTGATTGCAGTGAAAGAAGGGCATGGTCGTACTGATTGCAGTGAAAGAAGGGCATGGTCATACTGATTGCAGTGAAAGGACATGGTTATACTGATTGCAGTGAAAGAAGGGCATGGTCATACTGATTGCGTGAAAGGACATGGTTATACTGATTGCAGTGAGAGAAGGACATGGTTACACTGATTGCGTGAAAGGACATGGTTAATACTGATTGCAGTGAAAGAAGGACATGGGTGATACTAATTGCAGGGAAGGAGGGGCAGCTACAGTGTGGAGAACACTCGGACTACGGGTCCATCACACTGCTCTTCCAGGACAACACGGGGGGACTGCAGGTGAGTGTCAGTCTTTGTCTGGCTTGTGGCAAAAATACCATTCTATGGCATCTGTGTGTGGGGTGGGGTGGGAGGGGGTCTGTCTGTCTGTGAGTATGTGTGTGTCTGGTGTCTATGTCTGTTTTCTGTGTGTGTACGTCCGTAATTCCCATGCTACTTTTTGAACCTAAGATTGAGTGACGCCAACAAGCAGGTCCAAGGTAGAATGTAACGTAGCGCTGGGAGCTGTTGGGTGCCAAACTTGCCCCGGGCGGCTAGGGAAATACGTTCGTTCTCTTTTCAGTAACTGTTGCTTCTACTTCGGTAGTGGCATCTTGGTTATTCTAGAGAAGGGTCCAGGGAAGGTGACTAAACAATTATCGTTTCATCCCATTCCATCGGGATACCAACACTGACCAGGCATCTGCTTCTCCCATGGAAGCACAGCCAGGTCCACGAAGGATGCCAGATCCAAACGAAAGCGGAGATTGGGATGTGAGGAAACTCGCGAACGCTAGGAGCAGCCACGATCTATGCGCTGTACTGCATCGGTAGCACGTGGGGGTGGGTAACTGAGCATTGCAGCTGCCCTCAGTGCCAGACACATTTTGCCAACTCCGTGAAATCGCAGAAATAGGTGGAGGCTACTCTTTGCCAAACCGAGGCTGGGTCTAATGAGGTTACGTTGGAGCTGAGTTGGATTTGGACACCTGTCCTAAAGTCGGGGGGGGGGGGGGGAGGCTGGGTTGGCTTTTGCTATATGAAACTGAACTTTAGATAACCTTAATCCTTTCCAAGAGGCTTGAATGACGCAGTTTTAAACATTGGGCTATCTTTGAGTGGAAAAGACACGTTACGCTATACAGTACATTTGTTCGAACTATGTCCAAGGACATAGACAGAGGACAGGACAAGACACAATGCATTTCGATCTCTTGGGTCTTCTTCAGGCAAAGCAAAAAATTAATAAATTTAGGACAGTTAAAGCGAAGAACGGGAAACCACTTCTCATATTCTTAAAACCAAGAAAGGTAACATCAAGAGGAAGCTGGGATGTAAACAGACTTGCATTCCTGAAAACCAAGGAAGATAAAGTAACCAGTCTCGAAAATTAGAGTTAGAAGCTGCCGAGACTCTAGGAGTGCTTTGGAAGGCTTCAGGGGTGTGATCTACGGTTCCAGAAAGAAAGCTGCTTGGATATCTGAACTGGGAACTCAGGACTGGCTTGACGAAAACGACATGAAAATAGGCACCCTTCCTAAGCACAAGAACTTGACATTAACGGACTCGGGAACAAGCAGTGCACCTCCGCATATGACTCAGTAACAAGCAGTGCACCTCCGCACATGGCTCAGTAACATGTAGTGCACCCTCCGCACATGGCTCAGTAACACGTAGTGCACACTCGGCACATGGCTCAGTAACACGTAGTGCACCTCCGCACATGACTCGGCAACAAGCAGTGCACCTCCCCACATGACGACTAACTCGCGCTCTGCAGTCAAGTTGAAAAGAATTCCAAAGGACAAAAACACAACCTGGTGGGAGAGAAAAAACTGTTGATCTGCCAAAACAAAGTAAAGGATAGACTGAAACCTGTGTTGTGTGCCCTTTGTGCCCATCATTAATCGCCATGACCCCGTTTACTGTGTTCGTGGCGCTCTCCTGTCTAGAATTCCCCACTCCTTTCATGGCGGAAAGACGAAAGAGTAGATGTAGATTGCTGGGTAGCCAATCGCTCTGACTGGCGTTCAGTGGTAAGCGAGGGTTTGCAGGTGTTTGACAAGCTGTGACTGAATAACAAGGCGTGAAGGTCAGTGCCTGGAAGGAGAGAGAACTGAAAACCTCAGTGGTAGCACGCCGAGGGTGCGGCTGTCTGCGTACATCGAGTTTGAGTTGAACTCACTTCTGCAGCGTCACTGCCATCTTCAGTCAGTCAGTCAGTCATCCCCTGACCGCTGGGGTCGTTGGGGGGGGACGTGATGAGGCAGCCGCCGATTCTCTCCAGGCTCTTCTGTTTGTAGCTGTCGTGAGGAGATCTGGCATGGTCATTTTGGTCCAGTCCTTTATGTATGTTTTCGGACCAGCTCTTTCTCTGCCGTCCTCGTCTGCGCCCTCCTTCAACGGTACCTTGAAGGATGGTTTTGGAGAAGGTGTTGTGACGAATGAGTTGTGTGCCCTTTGTGCAGATCCTGGGGAAGGATGGCGAATACCATGACGTCCCTCCTGTCCCAGGGGCAGTGTTGGTCAACGTGGGAGACCTGATACAGCGCTGGACGGTTGATAAATACCCTGCCACGGTACGAACCGTTATCGTCATTGGTAACATTGTTGTCTGAGTCATTGCTGTCTTCGTGATTTTGTCATCACCACAGACATATCATCACATAGACATGATCAGGTTATACATTGCTGGACAACTGTATCATCATAGAGACATGATCAGGTGATACATTGCTGGACAGCTAACGGTTACAGAACTATTTCAGTGATGTTTCTATCATCATCAAATAAAATAATCCATTTTTTATTGTGCATATCACCGTGACTCTCCCTGATGGCCATTCCTGTCTGTCCACTTTCTGATCTGTCCTGTCTGTCCATCGCTTTCTGATCTGTCCTGCCTGTCCATTTTCTGATCTGTCTTGCCTGTCCATCACTTTCTTATCTGTCCTGTGTCTGTCCACTTTCTCGTCTGTCCTGTCTGTCCATCACTTTCTGATCTGTCCTGTCTGTCCACTTTCTTATCTGTCCTGTCTGTCCATCACTTTCTGATGACCTGTCCTGTCTTTCCACATTTCTGATCTGTCCTGTCTGCCCCTCACTTTCTGATCTGTCCTGTCTGTCCACTTTCTGATCTGTCCTGTCTGTCCATCACTTTCTGATCTGTCCTGTCTGCTCACTTTCTGATCTGTCCTATCTACTCATCACTTTCTGATCTGTCCTGTCCATCACTGTCCACTTTGTCATCAGTCCTGTCTGTCCATCACTTTCTGATCTGTCCTGTCTGTCTGTCCTTCACTTTCTGATGATCTGTCCTGTCTGTCCACTTTCTGATCTGTCCTGTCTGTCAATCACTTCTGATGACTTTCCTGTCCTGTCTTTCCACTTTCTGATCTGTCCTGTCTGTCCATCACTTTCTGATCTGTCCTGTCTGTCCACTTTCTGATCTGTCCTGTCTGTCCATCACTTTCTGATCTGTCCTGTCTGTCTACTTTTCTGATCTGTCCTGTCCTGTCTGTCACTTTCTGATCTGTCCTGTCTGTCCATCACTTTCTGATCTGTCCTGTCTGTCCACTTTCTGATCTGTCCTGTCATCACCACTTTCTGATCTGTCCTGTCTGTCCATCACTTTCTGATCTGCCCTGATCTTTCCCACTTTCTGATCTGTCCTGTCTGTCCACTTTCTGATCTGTCCTGTCTGTCCATCAATTTCTGATGATCTGTCCTGTCTGTCCACTTTCTGATCTGTCCTGTCTGTCCATCACTTTCTGATGATCTGTCCTGTCCTGTCTGTCCATCACTTTCTGATCTGTCCTGTCTGTCCATCACTTTCTGATGATCTGTCCTGTCTTCCATCTCTCTGCCTAATGCATTAACATGTCGTTCCGATTGCCTATCACGATGTGATGTTTTCAAAACCAGGAGCGACAGGTTGTTCATTGGTATAATACTCACAAGTGTCTCAGAACCATACCCTAGTTTGTCACAGATACATTTAGTTTCTGAATTCTCATAAACATCAAGATGAAGCTGTTCAGACATAATAGAATCAAGGATGGGATAGGTTGGAAATATTAGGATATATTTGTGTATGTATGTAGTATAGGATTACGGATGTTCAAAAGCATAAGGATATAGTTGTGTATATATATATATAAATGCATGCAGTTTTTCAGAAGCATTTGGATATATTTATGTATATATAGATTATACTTACGGATGTTTCAGAAACAGGGGGCAGATTTTTATGTCTATACATCATAGTATACTTATGGACGTGTCAGAAGCAGTACAGTATATTTATGTCTAGGCCTACATATGATATACCTACGGATGTTTGATAAACAGTAGGATGTATTATGTATATACATCACAATATACTTATGATGTTTAAGAACCATTGGGATATATTTATGTACATACATATAGTACACTTGTGGATTTTTAAAAGCAGTAGGATATATCTGTGCATATACATGTAGTATATTTATGGATGTTTCAGAATCATTGGAATAGATTTATGTATGTAAATACAATATAGTTATGGATGTTTCAGAAACAGTAGGATGTATTCAAGTGTGTGTGCAGTATTCTTACGGATGTTTCAGAAACAGTAGGATGTATTCATGTAGTATACTTGTGGATGTTTCAGAAACACCGGGTGGTGGTCCCCCCTCAGGCTGCTGCCGAGGGTCATGCCCGTCAGTCGTTGGCCTTCTTCTGTCACCCTGATGACGACACCCTCATCACCTGTCTGGACGGCTCCGACACCTATCCCCCCATCACCTCCCTGGACTACCTGATGAGCCGGTTTGCCGCCACCTACTGACGGCCGGTGACGTCTGCAGAACAAGGGGCAGCGCACTCTCGTGCAATGAGCACTCATGTGGACATTGTACCTGGGAATTTGAGTCATACTAGTACTTCATGTTTAGGCAGTAACAGTGATGATAATCATTACCAGGGTGACTGTGATTTGACAGCTTAGCAAAACATTAATACGGATGAAATCAGATGGATTTGTTGTACAGTCTGCGTGTCTTAGGGGAAGTCCTCTTTTGGCCATGACGGTGAATCAAGGTGAAAATTCTCACTGAAAATCCAGACTAACACCGAAGGTGTCTGGATCTCCCAAGCCTGATTTACGCAATCATGTATTCTGAATGGAAGATTTTTTTCAGTTATGTGAGAGCTAGGTTAAGACCACAGGATCTTTCAGAGATGACAACACACAGTGAGGATAGAAAGTTCTGAAAAAAAAGCAACAAGACAAGCGAACTATCCACTAAATATTCACAATAAGTTGTAACCAACCTGGCAGCTGAAATATCTTAACTATTGACACGCATAGTACATCGTACATCCTTGATGCTTACCAGCAGACCATAGTGCAACTCTCTCACATCATCTTCGTCCTCATTGATCAACGTAATTCTTTTTTTTTGTTTAATCTTAAATTATACAAATCTTAAATAAATGTCAGCGAACCGCCATAGAAACGTGGACAAACGAGTCACAAGACAACCCACAACGCGTTTCAACCTCTTAGGTCTTCTTCAGGTGCAACAAACAAGAAACAAATAACGAAAATGCACTTAGCTTTGATCGCTTCTGTGTTCAGCGCAAGAAAGAAGGCGTTGAATGAAAACGAGGCTGTTGGAAGGGAAATAATGTGCGAGTCAAAGTCGTAATGATGATAATATTACTGATAGGAATACTAATAATGGTCAAAATATTTTATATATATATATATATATATATAAAAAAGAGAGACAAGATTACTACCAGTCTTGGTGTCAATAAGTAGGTATGGGAGAAAGGAGAGTGGGTTAGAGGATTCTTAAACAGCTGGGTTGCCGTGGCAACAGTCCCGAGGCTAAGGCGATGGTGAAGTGTGTGTGCGGGTGTGTGTGTGTGTGTGTGGTGTGTTAGTAGTGTGTGTGTGTGTGTGTGTGTGTGTGTGTGTGTGTGTGTGTGGATGTGTGTGTGTGGTTATCAACATTTCCACAACATATGCATAGGAAAGAGGGAAGATGAAAGGAGTACGTGTTGAAGAAATAGTGAATGAAAATAAAAGAAAACCAAATGAAGTGAGGGAAATGGAGTGGACAAGTATCTGAATAAAAACATAGACTGATGTGAGAAATAGAGAGGGTGTGGTGAGAAGGGAAAGGAAGATAGCTATGTCTCGACAACTTGAAATGTAGGTTTTTCTAGGTGGCTTGCTTCGTGATGACCTTGTATTGACTGCATCATGTGGACTACCGGTACACGGACTACCGGTACACGGTGTAACTGGACATTTTACTTGGTGTGTCTGTGGCTTGCTTCATGATGACTTTATATTGACTGCTTCATGTGGACTACCGGTACACGGTCTGTAACTGGACATTTACTTGGTGTGTCTGTGGCTTGCTTCATGATGACTTTATATTGACTGCTTCATGTGGACTACCGGTACATGGTCTGTAACTGGACATTTACTTGGTGTGTCTGTGGCTTGTTTCATGATGACTTTGTATTGACTGCTTCATGTGGACTACCGGTACATGGTCTGTAACTGGACGCCACTTAGGGTGTCTGTGTGTTTGAAGCTGGAATAAGCAGCGTGGGCAGGTCCTCCACACACCTTTGTTGTTAGGGAGCAGCGTACTCCCTGAATGATGTTGAAAGAGTTTTATGTCAGTTTGAAACTTTTTACTGGGTGTAGGGTGACCAAAACCTCGCCATTGCCAAGATTTCCCGCTAACACATATACATATGTCTTACACACCATTGCATATTTTCAGCAGTCTGCTTCATGGATCAACGATTTATGTATAAACGAGCATCATAACCATTGCATTTTTCACAGTGGTCTGTCAGTTTCCCCTTCTTTCGGTAGACTAGCATTAGTGTTTTTAGAAGTTCTGGAAAGTTATTAACGTCTGTTAAGTCTGTTATGATAACATTTTAGAAGATAGAGATCAATTGTCATCTGTTTGCTGGGATTTATTCCCAAATCATCCCTTTATTCCTTGCGGTTGGCGGGTGGTCCGGCTTCGTCTCCCCCCCCCCCCCCCCCCCCCCCCCCCCCCCCCCCCCCCCCCCCCCCCTCTCCATCCCCAGCCCCACCCTTTTTTCTTGTCACTCACTTCTCCCCCCTCGTGTAATTTGTATTGTATTTCAGTGATATTTTTAGTCTCAGTGCCCAGACACACAGTGTCGGATGGGGACTTGAAGCAGCGAGATCAAGACCACAGCAGGACCAACTGTTGCACCCTATCAAAGAGATCAATGACTGTTTATCCTCCGTTTCCATTGTTTTGAATGTTTTTTTGTTTTTGTTTTTGTTTTTGTTTTGTGTTTGTTTTTTCTGTGGTATCAGTTATCGGATCAATGGAGCACCTAAGGCGGTCTTTTTTTTTCCCCCTTTTTTGTTTTTTGTTTTGTTTTTTTTGTTCTTTTCTTTTTTCCCCTAAGGCCAAAATCCATTTCTTCATTTTTTGGTGCTTCACACTGTCCTCTTCATCTGCCCAAAAACACAAAACTGCTGAAAAAAAAATCCGCCGCTTCTAGACAAGGTTTTTTTTTTTCTTTTTTTTTTTTCTCCTTCAACCAGTCTCTTACACACCATGCATAGTCTGTATGTTCGTCTTATCTTAATGATTTTTAATGATAAATCACCTCTCTCTCTCTCTCTCTCTCTCTCTCTCTCCTCTCTCTCCTCTCTCTCTCTCTCTCTCTCTCTCATACGTGCACACATTTATGTATATATAATTATGAGTGGCTGAGTGCATGCTTTATTTGCACTACCAAAAAGGAGAAAGATTGAAATTCCCATTTTGGTGTTACACGCATGTTTTATTGTTTGAAAGTAATTTTAATTTTCAGTGTCACGTTTGTAACTATAAATATGTATGTCTTAACTTTTAGGCAGCGGTTAGGGGCCAAACAGTTTTTTTTTTTTTTTTTTTTTTCCTTGTTTAATCTTGAAAACAGCATCAGCAGCTCTTTCCGACTGTCTGACGTTCGGTGGCGAAAGGGTTCTCTGTTGGACTTAAGCGGGTAGCTTCATATCGGCTGCTACAGAGTTACGACAGGTCGATTTTATGACATTCTTCTAGTCAAACAAATTCCTTCAGCCGAGGTGGTTTGAAGGATTGAACTGTATCGTAGCTTTTTTTTTTTTTTTTTTTTTTCTTTTTTTTCCTTGTTGAGATGTCACGACAGGTCGTGCTTTGGTGATGACGTCATATTCTGATGACGGGACTCGGCGTTTCTTTGACATGAAAATGCTTTCTTTGCCATCTTGTGTGTGCGTGTGTGTGTGTGTGTGTGTGTGTGTGTGTGCGAGAGAGAGAGAGAGAGAGAGAGAGAGAGAGAGAGCATGCGTACATACGCGTGTGTATGTGCATGTGTTTAAGAGTGAATTCCCTTGAATTAACTTCATTCAATACCGATGTCGCCCGTGAAGCAAAACTCTTGTCAAAAAGCAGTCTTTTGCATTCTAACAAGGGCTCCATCCAAACGGAACGTTGCCAGGTTTTGGTCCCGCTTCATGCTGAACAATGAACAATGGTTTATTCTCGTTAACTCTTTTGAGTCATAGAGAAATACAAAAACATGTTAACAAACATGAGATGGCGGGTACGCAGAGGAAGAACAAAGAAAGCAAAATTACATACAAGAATCAGAGTATATCAATCCACACAAGAGCATGAAAAGTACACAACATAGGGTTGACTAGATTAGACTGAAAGTAAGCGTCCATAGTTGTGTAAATATGTATCATTGATTCAAGTCATTACTGTCGCATCAGCCGCTCACAAGGGACGTTATCCACGTTGATGTTATGTCACAAGGGACGTTATCCACGTTTGATATTATGTCACAAGGGACGTTATCCACGTTGATGTTATGTTACAAGGGACGTTATCCACGTTGATGTTATGTCACACAAGCGAGCGTTATCCACGTTTGATGTTATGCGTAAAACGTACTTACTGACAACCATTCAGTCTGAAATTTTGATACCTATTTGGTGATCTTATTACGTGTATGACCCACGAACTGTGTGTGGGGAGCTCCAGTAGTAGTCTTGCCAAGGAGAAGACACAACGATGAGCATAAAAACAGGCAATCAGGGTGTCCAGTAAATGGTGTATGTGTACTGCTTAACTGACGAATTTGATGTAAAAAAAATCATATGAATTCCTTACTATATCTTCATCCTGTCATGCTTTTAACTTTTGATCATGAATTTGCCACTGCTTGTAGACGTTGAATGCGTTTATGTACACAGGGTTTGTGCCTTAAACTGACAATTTATTCAGATTTAACTTTTTTGCTCTATCTTTTTAACCGCAAACAGCACCTTCATATCTCTCTTTTTTTTTGTTTATTTTTCTTTCTTTTTTTTTTTTTCAATTTGTTTGAGCTATAGTGTTCATCAGTCTATACCGCAACACCTTCATATCTCTCTTTTTTTTTCTTTTTTTTCTTTTACTCGCCTTTTTCTTTTTTTTTTTTTTTTTTTTGTTTTTAGTTTTCATCATTCTATAGTTCATCAGTCTATACTCACTGTAGTGTTTCACATCTATACTAACGTCAGCTGCAGTGTTCATCAGTCTATACTAACGTTAGCTGTAGTATTCATCAGTCTATACTAACGTCAGCTAGTGTTCATCAGTCTATACTAACGTCAGTTATAGTGTTCATCAGTCTATACTAACGTTAGCTGCACTGCTTTCATCAATCTATACTAACGTCAGCTAAACAGGAGCAGTTTAGTGTGTTTTTCAACTTCCCAGAATACTTTCCAGTTGTGTGTGTGTGTGTGTGTGTGTGTTCAAATAATCAGAAGTTGTCTCCAGCTCTAAGCTATCTCCGCATGAATCACGTGCGCTGTAAAATTTGTATTAGCTGCCAAATTGTAATGTCAGTTAATCCTTCTATTTTGTCGCCAGTATGAAAAGTGTTATCAGAAGTATTATGCAATTTATAGGTGGAGTGTCTAGATTCCAACATGTGAAGGAGAGAGGTGAGAGAAAATGACCAGAGACAGCAGGTCTGGCATTGGCAGTGATGTCTGTTGCCTTGTCATATCGTCTGACATTATCGATGGACAGACGTTAAAATAACTACTGAACTGAACCGACCGTCTTTATGAAAGGAGCTGAAACAGACCAATCAGCTCTGATTATTTCAACCCATGTTTCCAGTTGTACGAGTTAAAATATGATTCACAGCAGCATTGGATTTACTACCAGATCAGAAGATTGCAACAGTCTGTTTCAAAATTTGTAATAAGAAATATATTCATCCAGAGCTGACAGTTGATGTTTGGTTTAAGTGTATTTGCAGGCGTGCGTGCGTGCGTGTGTATGTGTGTGCGTGTGTGTGTGTGTGTGTGGTGTGTGTGTGTGTGTGTGTGTGTGTGTGTGTGTGTGCGCGCGCACACACGCACGAGGACATTCCTTTCTTATTAAAATAATGACATTTTTGTTCATAATATATTCTGAAATGTCAGTACAACTAAGAGTGAATACAATAAACTGATTTCAGTCAGTCAGCGCTTCTCTTACCCAGTAGTGTGTATATGCCAGCATGCGTGAGCACGTGTAAACATTGGCGTACATGTATGCACTACACAACACGCTAAATAGTTTCTTGATGATTTGGAAGATGCAGAGGTGAGTAAAACTTCACAACATACTTTTTGAACAATTGACCAGATACATTTTCAGAGGGTTTTTTTTTCTTACACGTTGTGCTGACATATGACCATTTCAAAGTTGTTGGGTTTTTTTTTTTCTTTTTTTTTGCTTTTTGTTTTTGTTTTTGTTTTTGTTTTTTTTGCAGTGACCGTCAGTGCCGTTAACTACCAGCAGAGTATAAATATCCAAGGTTATTTCTTAGTTGCTGAAAGTATGGTGAAATGAGACATGTTTGGGTGTGATGTGATGTTCGTGTGTGTGTGTGTGTGTGTGTGTGTGTGTGTTGGCATATATGAGTGCATAGGACTACATGCACAAGCAAGTGTGAGATATATAAACGCACAGATACATACGCGGAAATAGCAGTATTGGGGGTGTTCATTTATTTTGATCTACAACTGATTTTTTGTCTGGGGAAAGTTGCAATAAAGAAATTCATAAGGCCTAAAACAAAGTAGGCAAAAACAAGAAGAACATTAGAACATTTTCACCCGCAGCGCACAGTCTACATGCACGCTCTCCGTCAAAAGTACAAGATCCCATCGCACTGACACAGAAATACCTTGTAGTTACCAGTAACTAGACGGCAGTTATGCACAAGCCTCCGGACAAACATAGATCAGCAAGCACAATGTGATCTATGACAAACCCTTCAAAAGTTCTTGTGTTGTTATGACGCTGTCGCATCGAACGCGGCAGAAGAAAAAAGGACCCAAATGGACGAACTGGCCAACGCCGCTAAGCAATCCATTTTCCACTCCACTGCAACACGTGTTCAACCCTCCCCACCCCCCATCCTCACCGGTACGAACACGCAACATCCCTTCTCTGCCGCTCTCTCTCTCTGTCAGTTTGTCATTTCTTCTGTTGTTGGTACCGTGTGCACCAGTCAGCGCAGGGCATAGGGGCAAGCTGGAACATCCTTTTAGAGCACTTTCCTTGCATGTTCCATGCACTCTCAGTCTGTGCTAAATGAATGGGTATGATTTTTGTCTGTCAAGTTCATGCTTTTTTACAACAAAAAGAAAATCGGGGCTTCCACACTGTCACACATGTACACAACCCAGTCTGTTCACAGATCACAATTTATTATCATTCTACACAACTGTCAAAGCACTCTGTGTTAACAAGATGTTGGTTGGTCATTCATACAGTTCATTTAAAAAAAACAAAAACAAAAACAACTCTGGAAGTAGGCAGTTGGAAGAGTCCAGACCACATGGTGTGAAGTTCACAGAGGGCTGTGAGATGGGACATCCACTCAGCACGTGAAGCTCTGTTTGTGGCAAACCTTTACTGGCCTACATTCTCACATGGCTAAAGAAAGAACTAAGGGACAGCAATCTCATGCTGTGGCTGCAGACATCTTCTTCAGTTGAGCAATGCACACCTTGATGCTTTCTTGTTCCTGAAAAAAAAAAGAGTGAAATGTTAGTCTTACTTCCTCTCTTACTGCCCTTTCCCTCTCTTTATAAGACACAATCACACACACACACACACACACACACACCACACACACACACTGAATGACATCCATGTGCACACACATTGTTCAAACATTTTTACACACACACACACACACACACACACACACACACACACACACATGTGCACACACTGATGCATGTGTACACACACACAAATACCATCCCATCCTACACAGCCTGTCTGCCATAACCAGGTACATCCCATCCTCTATTGCCATAACCAGGGTGACCATCTCTTTTTGTTTCTTTTGTTTCTATACCAGTTAACTGGAAAGCTTTCTGCATTCAGACAAACCGTACGAGCATGATGATTACTGCTGTGTGGGTTTCCATTTACAACAGGTTTCAGCTTTGTTCAGAAACAGTTTCTACACATCATTTCTGATCTTGCTGAGACTCTGAATGACAGGGACTGGGACTGTCCATTCAGCATGATCGTAATCAAATTAGCACCTGCCAAATCAACAACAATGGCCCCCACAGCCTTTTAGACTGTACAGGCATTTCTGTCCCAGTTTAAAAACTTCAATGACAGTTGTGAGACGACAAAGAAGTGGGTTGGTCAATATAAAAACATAAAAAGTAAACCACACACACACACAAACACACACACACACACACACACACACACACACACACTAGTGGACTTTTTTTTCACAGTTTTTGGTGTTCTTTAAATCTTTGACTGAGTTCATATTATTTCAACATTTGAAAAAAGAAAAAACAACTTGGTAGCTGCTAAAGTACAAAGAAATAGATACTTTCATTGGTAGCTGCTAAAATACAAAGTGAAATGAATATTAGATCTAAAATTTTCTTTCGTGTTCAAATGTTCAATCGGATTTCTTTTGATGCTTCAGAAAAAAGTCTGATAGTTGTAGAAGAATAACATGAAATGACCTTGGTAATGAAGGGCTCAAGGCACTGAAATTAGGAGTACTTCTAACACTTGATTTCAAACAACAATACAGAAGCAGACTCATAGAAATAACTGGTTCCAAACAAGCAGTACCTGACAGGAAATTAACTTAGAAGACTCCTTGACCACATGCCAAACATATAAACCAAGTAGCACGACGGTAAGTGAACTAGGAGCTTTGACAACAAGGCACCAACAGACATAAATGACAGTTTAGACAGACATGCAGACTTCATGTCACCAACAGACATACACAACAGTGCAGACACACATACAGACTTCATGTCAAGTCATTTATTCACAGCATTAACAACAGGGCACCAGCAGACATACAGGCTTCATGTCATTTGTTCACAGCATTAACAACAGGGCACCAACAGACATAAACGACGGTGCAGACAGACATACAGACTTCATGTCAAGTCATTTGTTCACAGCATTAACAACAGGGCACCAACAGACATAAACGACGGTGCAGACAGACATACAGACTTCATGTCAAGTCATTTGTTCAAAGCCCAGCCCACCACAGCAGCCACAAACAGGGTTGCAAGCAGGTACAAAACACAATTATGTACGATGAGGACACCAAGACAAAAATTCAAAGCTGCCGTGGTGAAGTGGTTAGTGTTGCGGACTCCCGGCTGGGAGATCATGGGTTGAATCCCATCAGACATGTGGGTTTTTCTGTCCTGACCGGCTCCTACCCAGAGTTGAGTTTGCTGCGGACTCAGTTGGGAAGACTGGGACCACACAGTCGGGTTTCATCCACCTAATGGATGCGTTTTCTGACAGTGTTGCTCAAAGTTCCTGACCAACACTGCAGGTTCTGTATCTCTCGGGTCTGGTTGATGCCGGGATATATTATGAAAGGAAGCGAAGAGTACAGCCCTGTCCTGTAGTCTCGGACCGAAATGGAAATCCGCAGCATCATCCTCATTTCTCATCAATCAGCATAAACAAAAAATGTCTCAAATTCTGTGGCCCTTCATGCCCTGCTCTCATGGTGACCTCAATTTCGATGTCCTCTCCATGTCTGTGGCCTTGGTTTGGTTCCGTCGGGGTCACTGGTATCAGCGAGTCCATGGGGGCTGTCGTTTTAACGGATGTGGTGGCGCCCTCTGGAGGGAGAGCTCACTCACGCTGGCTCTGTGACTAAGCAATTATTGTCGTCAGTAGAGGGTTTTAGTAGGTGGCGTCCTGCATATGTTAGATCAGAACAGGCCCCACTGAACACCACTGAAGTGACTCGGCGGCAGCGTAGTGTCTCCTCCGGTGGGTGCCTTTTGACGACTTGACAATGACTGCTCCCTGTGGATTGCCGGTGCCGGGGCTGCGGCGGGGCCGACTGGGCTGTGGCTGTGGACGGGGTGTTGGAATGAGCGGCGTGGGTGCACTGCCTCTGTTGGCGCAGAGGTTATGACAGAAAAAAAAAAAAAAATTCAAAGGCAAGTCATCAATTCAAAGAATGATTTGAAACAAGTGAATAACCAAGCAGTTGAAGTAGACAGAAGACAGTGGGATAGTCGGGGAGTCACCTGCTGTGGGTGATGCTCTTGCGAACATTGTTGACGATCCAGTTGACCATGTGGTCCTGCTCAAAGCGACGCTCTTCACGTTCTGCACCTCCAGCTGGTAGTCCTGTCACCACATACACAACAACAACACACAAAAGTGATGGGTAAAAGTCAACAAGACTAAGTTCACAGTGTGCTTGTATACAGGAGTGCAAGAATGTAAAGGTCAAGAAGCTTGTAACCAACTTTTGAGTATTATCAAACTATTACTGTAAACATGAAACCTACCGCACTGTGGCCTGCATGCCTGAAACAGTCTTTACACATGTGTCTCCTTAAAATCTTTATAAAAGCAGGGGGAGGAAACACTTCATGTTCCAAAATTCTTACAGAGGTGGAGGTTGGAGAGGTGTGTGGTTCCACAGGCTCATTTTCCAAAATGTGGAGGAAGACACAAACCATGTCAACTGTCATATAAAGTCTTAAAAAAAAAATCCTTTTTGTCTTGCTCATTCAATATCTCTTTCGCTTCATATACTGGGATCTCCTAGTTCTGAGTTCTGATACCAATGGAAAAGCTGTTTAAAAAAAAAAAAAGCATGAAGTCTGAAACAAGCAAAAAAAGTGTAGGTCATTTGCATGCTTGTGTGTAATTTTCCTTCCACTCAAAGAATTCTGAGAGCTGCCAACCTCTGAGGAGACCTGAGGGCAATATTTCTTAAAACTGAGCGGAATGTCTGACAGTTGAGAGGAATACATACCCTATCGCACCCAAATAAAACAAGGACATTCCAGACACTTTGTTTTCTATCCTGTTGTCAGCTGCTGTTATGTATTCACAATCTCTGCCAACACACTGTTGCTCTTTTGTGAAGGACACTGTCTTCCAGTTTCATCTTATGACTTGGCTCATTTTTGTACTCCTGAACCATCATGCCACTACTGTCTTGACCCGAGGTACGACAAAAATCTGTAAGGTTCTTCCTGACAAGACTGTAAGGTTCTTCCTGACAAGACTGAACACTTTCACAGGACAAACTGTTGACTGGGATCAGCAGCACTCCCATCATGACAGTAGATAGCAACCTGGATCTGCACTTCTGTTCTAAATTCTTCTCCTTTCTTCTGCTTCAGTGTTAATC
>JADBJO010021725.1:0-2500 GCA_016801955.1 Conus betulinus
CCACACCCACACACCCACCACACACCACACACACCATATATCTATATTAATATATATATATATATACCACGCGCTCTCACGGACGCACTCCCTCCACGTCACGCACAAGTACACACACCTGGACAGGTTATCCACACGCTCCCTCTTTCCCATAAACACATATGTGCACGTTGTGTATTTACCAAGGGAAATGTTTTAATCCACACTGCACGCACGCACAACCGCATGCACGCACCACACACACACACACACACACACACACCCACCACACAACACACACACACACACACCACACACATACACACCCACTCCGGTCGCGCGCGCGCGCGCACACCAACACACACACACACACAAACACACACACACACACACACAACCACACACACCCCACAAACAACCCAACCTCAAGAAGTATCAATTAACCTCACGTAATTGAAATGAAGATGTATCCCACTGCTACACTACGGGGTTGAGTGTCACAGAGCCCCTGAGAGCCTGGACCGAACAAAAACGACAATGTTTTCTGAGCGTACCAACATTGGTGATTCCGTGGACGCCCATCACTTAAGAGTGATGGTACTTTTGGTTACCATGTGTTTTGTATATGTGTGGTAGTTATGGTTTTGTGCTTTAGTTTGCACACGTGTTGCGTGCGGTGCGTGCGTGTGTGTTTGCATGCTTGCGGGCGTGTGTTGGTTTTGTGTGATGTGTGTTGTGTGTGTGTGCCCTCGCCGGTGTGTGTGTGTGTGTGTCTGTGTGTGTGTGTGTGTGTGTGTGTGTGTGGTGTGTGTGTGCAAGCATGCATGTGTGCGCGTGTGTGTCTTGTTGTGTGTGTGTGTGTGTGTGTGTGTGTTTTGTGGTGTGTGGTTTGTGTGGGTGTGTTGAAGATCGTGAGAAGTGGTCTCTGGTTCGTATTACATTTCATAACGGAAAGCCATGTCCAAAATGTAATGATCTTAGGATGAAGTGTCATCGAAAGAATGTGTTAGATGTAAAGTCTGTTTTTAGTTCCTGCCGTCTGTGCAGAGCAGGGAAATGTGTTCATTTTAATGTAGCAACCATACAGACATGGGAAAAGTATAGCATGGATTTCCATTTATTTCTGTAAACAGTCTAGTCACCAAATGCTTTGCATACCACTTACTGGTTATGCATACGCCTAGTCTGTTTCTTGTTATGTTATTTACCCCGTAACCATCACCAATGTTCCGCATAATACTTGCCTTTAATGCAGACCATCCTCTTCGTGTGGGTGGGATCACTAGAGATAAGCCATCAACAAATATTTGGCATGACGCTTACTGTTCATGCAGACACCCGTTGCTAGTTCAACGACAGGCTGTCAACTAATGCGGACGATTATTGCTCGTTAAATCACCAACTGTAAGCATCACCCAAATTTTATGCAATATACCTACTATCCATGCAAATATACGTTCTCTTATGCCTTAGACCACTAAACAGGGTGCCTGAGACTTCAGGTCTGAGTCTTGGTTTTCACGCACTGAAATAAGCATTGTCTCTCCTTCATGCCTCCAATGCAACGACGGTGGATTGAACATTCTTTGTCTGTGATTCTCGCGTTTGACTTAACTGGTCAAACAAAGAAGAAAACAAGGGGTGGGCAAACATACAACAGCCATGTCAGCAAAAAAAACAAAGCAAACAGTTAATTGTGAAACCCAAGACAAAACTTGTAAACAGGAAACCGTACGCAGCATGTGGAGCCACCTTATTTGTAGAGCAGCACATGGAACACGCACTAAACAGCCAACCATTTACTTAAACATGGCAGCACTTTTTGCCATTAGAACCTGTTCAGACAAGAAGTCGCTCACGCCAATTTTGAAAATTTCAAAAAGCATTTTAAAAGACAGCTTACAAGATGTATGGCTTAACCAAAGAACGTGAAGAGCTATTTAACTAGTTAAAACGTAAGGTGCTGCTGAACTGAGAAGCATAGACTGTAGATGCTTGAAAGTGTGTGTGTGTGTGTGTGTGTGGTGTGTGTGTGTGGGTGTGTGTGTTGTGTGTGTGGTGTGTGGTGTGTGTGTGGGTGTGTGTGTTGTGTTTGTGTAGTGTGTGTGTGTGTGGTGTGTGTGTGTGTGTGTGTGTGTGTGTGTGTAGTGAGTGCGGTGGGTGGGTGGGTGCGCGGGGGGGGGGGGGGGGGGGGGCGCAAGCGTTCATGCGTATATTGTGTTGAGAGAGAGAGAGAGAGAGAGAGAGAGAGACAGACAGACAGACAGACAGACAGACAGAGAGAGAGAGAGGGTGGGGAGTAGAGAGACAGAGAGAGGGAGACACACACACACACACACACCACACACACCCACACACACACACACCACACACACACACACTACAAAGCTACAATGATTTCACCCTTATCTTCGCATCGTCCGACTGGCAGGCCGGAACGTGAAGTTGACCCTGGTCCACTGCCCCCGGTGTCACAGAGGTATTGGGTGTCCTGCACACTGCACTGTCGGAACACCAGGAG
>JADBJO010021725.1:7500-17500 GCA_016801955.1 Conus betulinus
GCCCTGGCAAAGTGGTTAGCGTCGCGGACTCCCGGCTGGGAGGTCGTGGCTTCGATTCCCTTGAGAATCATGTGGGATTTTCTGCCCCGACCGGCTCCTACCCAGAGTTGAGTTTGCTACGGGCACAACTGGGAAAACCGGGACCACACAGTCGAGTTTTCATCCACTAAATGGATGCGTCTGGGAGTGTTGCTCCAATTTCCTGACCAACACTGCAGGTGTCTGTATCTCTTGGGCCTGGTTGACGCCGGGATATATTATGAAAGGAAGCGTAGAGTACAGCCCTGTCGTGCAGTCTCAGACCGGATTGGAAATCCGTAGCATCATCTTCCCAATCCTCATTCTCATGGATTAGCAATATTTTTAAAAAGATAGTCACAAATTCTTTGGACCTTCATGTCCAGCTTTCCAACGATTACCTCTCTACGTCTGTGGCCTTTGTTTGATTCCGTCGGGGTCCACCGGTATCGGCAAGTTCATGGGGCTGTTTTGGACGGACGTTTGCGCCCCCTCCGGAGGGAGAGCTCTCGCCGCCGGCTCCGGCACTAAGCAAGTATTGTCGTCAGTTGAGGCTTAGTAGGTGGTATGCTGCGCATGTTAGATCAGAACAGGCGCCACTGAACACCATCGAATTGACTCGACGGCAGTGCAGTGTCTCCTCCGGCGGGTTTCCTCTTGACGACTTGACATTGACTGCTCCCTGTGGATTGCCGGTGCCGGGGCTGCAGCGGGCCAGGCCGGGCTGTGGCTGTGGACGGGGTGTCGGAATGAGCGGCGTGGGTGCACTGCCACAGGGTGGCACAGAAAATGGGACAGGAAAAATAGGTGACATGACCAAGTAGTAGTTCAGTGATAACGTACATTTAAAAAGAAGTGTGTTCCGAGGGCTAATCTTTCATTAAGGGAAAGGGAACAACTCTGCTTGGTCATCGGCTGGAAGTAGGTCGGAAGCAGGACACCCTCGGACCCTCCCCCTTCCCCTCTCCAACCTCTCCTCCTTCATTCCCTTCCCTTCCCCTCCCCCCCCCCCCCCCCCCCCCCCCCCCCGCGTTTTACCCCCTTTCCACCCGTCCTCAATAAAACAAATTTGCGTAGGTCGTGATGTTTAGGCACACTGTCTTCACTCTTTACGCAGCTTTTGACTGTCTCACGCTTGCCGCGGTCTTTGGCTGAGCGCAACCGTGGGTTAATCTGACAAGAAATTGGTTTCAGTTTCAGTCAGGATAGTGAGGCAACCAGAATCTGTCTGCATGCCTGTTACCTCCCTTTTGACATCTTCAGCCTCCCCATCTCTGATTCTGGTGATGTGTGTGTAGTGATTGGGTGCGAGACCAAATAAGCTGTTTGCCTTTTTTTACTTCTTCTTCTTCTTCTTGTTCCTCTGCCCCTTTTCGTGTTCTTCTCCTTCTTTCACCTTTTTTGTTTTGTTCCTTTCTACTTTCTCTTCCTTTTTGTGCTTCTTCTTCTTCTTCTTCTTCTCTTCTTTTCTTCTTTCTTCTTCTTCTAGTATTAGAACTAGTGGTATTACTCGCACAACTTCTGCTACTACTGCTACTCTTAATATCACTTTTATGTCTCCTCTTCGTCCCCTCCTCCTCCTCCTCCTTCTCCTCCTCCTCCTCCTCCTCATCCGCCGCCTGCTTCTCCTCCTCCTTCTTCTCTTTTTTTTTCCACTTTTCTCTCTTCTTCCTTCTCCTGCCCTCCCCTGTTTTTCTTCTTCTCCTCCTTCCCCCCCCCCCACCCTTCTGCTCCTCCCCCCTAGTTTTTCCACTGTTTCTTCTTCCACTCCTCCATCTTGTGCTCCTCCTCCTGCTTCTCCTCCCCCTCCCTCTTCCCCCTTCCCCCTCTTCTTCTTCTTCTTCTTGTTCCTCTTCTTCTTCTCTCTGTTCTTTTGGTTCTCGTTTTTGGTTGTTGTTGTGTGTTGTTGTTTGTTTTTCTGTCGTTGTTCTTTCTTCTTCTTCTCGTTCTTCTTCTTCTTCTTCTTCTTCTTCTTCTTCTTCTTCTTCTTCTCCTCCTCTTCTCCTCCTCCTTCTCCTTCTCCTTCTTCTTCTTCTTCTTCTCCATTTTTGGGGGGTCTGATTTTAGTACAGAAATGCATTGCATGCACAGCAGGATATGTACATTTTTAAGGTTTGTCTAACTGAAGCATTTTTTTTTACTTGGATGATGGACAGTCTTTTCATTTCTAGGCGTCTGCATAAACACCTCTTCTCTTAGTTATCAGCACAGTATCCGCAGCGTCAGCGTCGGCCCGTGTGATGTTTCAGCTGTCCATCAACTTCATGTTGACGGTCCTCCTTACAGATGGCGTCCCTGGTGTTGTGTGATTCAAAACGGCAAAGAGCTCCTCCCTTGGGCATCGTTCGTCATCCCCAATTCTCGTCCAGCTCTGTGCTCAACGTTGTGTTCCTGGAGAAGGTTATTTGACTGACTGGTGTGGGGTTCCGTTCCTTGGATGTTGTTGGATATGTCTGTGTCGTTCATCGTCTGTGTGGTGGTGGTGATTACATCTTCATCGCTCTGAAGATTCCCTGGTCGAAAGCTTTGTGGAAAAGGCTTTTCTCATCAGCAGTCAGTGACAGGAAGGAAACCAGAAACGTCTTTTTGTTTGTTTGTTAGTTTGGGTTTGGAGTTGGGTTTTTTTTTTCATAAGCCGTCTTAATAATAATAACAATTATTATTTATAGCGCTTTATCTTACGTCACAAGCCCTAAGCGCCTACAAATACATAAACGGTTAAAGAAAACATAAATGAAACCAATAGGAAGATGAATAATGCAAGAAACACCATGCATCTACAAGCAAGGGTGCATATTAACACACACACGCACACACAGAAACACGCACACACACACACACAACACACACACACACACACACACACACACACACACACACACACACACACACTGTCGCACAGCAATGGACACAGCAGCAACTCCTTTGTTTTTCATTACATGAGTTCTTTGCTTTTGGAATGATGAATTTTACACAAAACTCATCCTTTTGTGCCAGTGTTATATGGACCACATAACCTTTCACACTCCAGTTCAGGCGCAGTTCCCTTGCGGATGACTTTGAAGATGGCTACACAGAAGCCCAAGCCGTACATCAACACCTGTCCCATCGGCACAGCGCAGCACGACACAGTACAGCACAATAGAGAGCAGTGTTACTGTGTTGTGTTGTGTTAACACAGCATAGCAAAGCACAGTACAATACAACAGCACAACACGCCACACACACGCCACAGCACAGCACAACACAACACAAAACAACACAACACAACACACAACACAACACAGCACAACACAGCACAACACAACACAAACACACAACACAACAACAGCATCAGGTCTTATCCGAACAAGCTGCAATATCTGTAGTAGCAGTGATGCTGAAAATCACGAGGTAAAGAAATGTGATGAACAAGAATTAGAAATACAGAAGTAAAACTCGGTACGCGCAACTCCCAACAGTCTTGACCACACATTGACTGCAAATTAACAACTGAAATAGGAACATAGTACACAGTCATGCTTGTACCCATTTCTCACCTGCCATAAGCAAGAGGATGATCGCTTTGTGCACCATTTGGTAGCTCCCCATCTTCACTAGCAGAGATCACAAATAAACATAGAATGTCACAGTCTTTTGAATGACCGACCCCTGTTCCACCGCCCACCTCCTCTACCTCACTTCCCTTCCCGTCCCTACCACTGTTAACACAACAGGCGTACGAAAACAGTTTTGTCGCAGTCATCTTGAACATCTCATCGTCGTTTTTGAATAATTTACATAGTACTGTCAAAACAAACATATCACAAGCAAACAAGAATTTGTTTTTAATCTTCACATACAGATTCCAAAATATGTAGTTGTAGAAAAACAAATATTTGAAGAAAAGTCAAGGAAACAAATAAACAGATCAACAAGCAGAGAGAAACATACGCAGCCAGACAGATAATCAGAAAAAGAGAACAAAATCATGGTCGTCCGTAAAGTCCAGTCACTCAAATATGCCAGACATAGCACACAAGGTATCCAGATTATGTCGGTGTATTTTCGAGTTTTCCCGAAAAGAGGATTCACGTTGACTTAAATAAGCATATTTCACGCCATAAAATCTTGCGACATCAGTACACAGTTTTTAGCTCTGGAAACATAAGCACAAACACAAGTTTTTAGTTTCAAAGTGAGATGACTGCCTGCGGAACTTGAAACGAATGTAGAAGAGAAATCATGCTGATTCCTCTGGACAAAAGGGACAGCCAAGCTACAAGACAAAAGACAACGATATCACACACACACACACACACACGCACACACGCACGCACGCACGCACGCACGCACACACACACACTAAAAATGGACGTGGAAAAACGTAATACAGAAAAAAGAGCCATGCCTTCACACAATGGGGAACGTTTGTTATTGACGTATTATTGCATAACTGATTCCCTGGCTATTGTTTAGTTTGGAATTTCAGTAGTATTGATCAGTTCCATGGTTGATGGATCATAAGGAGTGTGCTTGCTTGCGATTCTTCCATTTCTTTGTCTCCAGCATGGAGACGCTGTGACGGAAATTCGCCAGTCATAGCGCAACGTCATTTCCAGATTATGTTAGGGTGTGTTTCGATGTCCCCCGTGTAACCAAGGTTCACTTTGTATCAAATAATTGTATTGCACAGCATAGAATATGTCGTTACTGATACACAGTCGTGTGTGTGTGTGTGTGTGTGTGTGTGTATGTGTGTGTGTGTGTGTGTGTGTGTGTGTGTGTGTGTGTGTGTGTGTGTGTGTGTGTGTGTGTGTGTGTGTGTGTGTGTGAGCGAGAGAGACATGAGAGAGAGTTTGTCAAGAAACCAAATTTTAAGAGAGAGAGAGAGAGAGGGGGGGAGAGAGAGAGAGGGGGAGGGGAGAGAGAGAGAGGGGGGAGGGGGAGAGAGAGAGACAGACAGACAGACAGCCAGAGACAGAGAGACAGAGAGAGATGGAGAGAGAGTTTGTCAAAAAACCAAATTTTTAAGAGAGAGAGAGGGGGGAAGGGGGAGGAGAGAGAGGGGGGGAGGGGAGAGAGAGAGAGGGGGGGGGGGGGAGAGAGACAGCCAGACAGCCAGAGCCACAGACAGAGACAGAGAGGAGGTGGAGGGGGGAGCACAATTTTCATATGATGCCAAATGTTGACATTTGCAATGAACCACTGCACATACTGGCAATTTGATTCCATTGTTTAGGCGCGGAGTTTATCATCATCAAGTTCATCGACGCTGTCGCTTCGCAGGCGCCTGTTTGTTGCGCCAGTCGTTGCGGTGGTCGATGTCGTCAAGTTATCGCGCTGCTGCTGCCCCACTGGCCTGCAGTGTTCTGGGGCCAAAACCAGCTGGTGACGTGTCCGAAAGCACACGCACCGTCATGCTGTGACGTCACAGAGTTGGGCTTATCGTACAGGAGAGAAAGAAGAACAATATCTACGGGCTTGTGATATGGTCCACACCTCCTGAAATCGTGGATTTTGAAATATGCTGTCAGCTTTTGTTTGTTTATTTTTGAAAGATGCTGCTAGTTTGTTTGTTTGTTTGTTTCTTTGTTTGTTTGTTTGTTTGTTTGTTTTCATTGCTGCGGAATGCACAGGCAACCTGACAGATGAGATGCTATGGCGGTTTGTGTGTGTCATCAGGCAGATTCATGCTCTGACCTTTTTTGACATGCTCCATGGACGCGTTTTGCTCTGAGATAAGATTATTCACTAAATGTGGTCCATGTCTGACTTGATACTGTCCCTGGACAATTGGCCATTACATGTATCGTGTTTGACGAACACATGCGGTTTGAAGCGGACATATAATTTGTTCGAAGGAGAAGTATTGTTTGAGGCAGACATGTTGTTTGAAGGAGAAGTATCGTTTGAAGCAGACACGTTGTTTGAAGGAGAAATATCGTTTGAAGCAGACATGTAGTTTGAAGGAGAAGTATCGTTTGAAGCAGACATGTTGTTTGAAGGAGAAGTATCGTTTGAAGCAGACATGTTGTTTGAAGGAGAAGTATCGTTTGAAGAAGACTTGTTGTTTGAAGAGAAATGTCGTTTGAAGCAGACATGTTGTTTGAAGATCTGATGTTTGAAGCACATTTGTTGTCTGAAGCAGGTATGTTTTCTGAAGCAGATATGTGTGTTTGAAGCAAACATGTTGTTAAAAGGAGAGATGTTGTTCGAAGAAGACATGTTCGCAGATGACGTGTTGTTTGAAGGATTTATTGTTTGCGGCGCAGATGTGGTTTGAAAACAGGCATCGTGACAGCTGACATTTTCTGTGATGATAGAATAGTCTCCGAAGACGTTTTTTGACCTAAATTCACGAGAGAAAAAAATATGAGAATTTGATTTGTAAAACTCACAGATTGCAGGATCGAATACTGTTGGAATTGTTTTCCTTTTATCTCACCGTGATCAATAAGGATTAGGAGTATGATGCCATGAAGTCCAGTCCGGTTTGAGACTGTTTGGTAGAAAGGAGATTAAGCCAGACCCGAGAGAAACAACAGGCACCAGCACGAAAGTTTGAATAGCAATGTCAAACAAGCTTCCGTGAGGTGGGAAAGAGACATCACTGAGCAGTTCCAGACTTACAAATGGAGCACATCCAGCTCCTGCTGTGAGCCAGCCAGGAGGACAGTCCAGTCCTACAGTTCACTAGGTCTGGAACAGCCCGGACTGACACGTCCCACAGTTCACTAGGTCTGGAACAGCCCGGACTGACACGTCCCACAGTTCACTAGGTCTGGAACAGGCAGCCCAGACTGACACGTCCCACAGTTCACTAGGTCTGGAACAGGGCAGCCAGACTGACACGTCCCACAGTTCACTAGGTCTGGAACAGCCCGGACTGACACGTCCCCACAGTTCACTAGGTCTGGAACAGCCCGGACTGACACGTCCCACAGTTCACTAGGTCTGGAACAGGCAGCCCAGACTGACACGTCCCACAGTTCACTAGGTCTGGAACACCCAGGACTGATAGTCCCACAGTTCACTAGGTCTGGAACACCCAGGACTGATAGTCCCACAGTTCACTAGGTCTGGAACAGGCTCTTGAGATCAGCCACCCTGGCCTGCACTGTGGCGCCAGATGCATCGGACATTTTTCGGGGTTGATGGGAAAGATTATAATTATCCTCGTTGTCTTGGTCGTCTTAAAGGGGGGAAAAAGACAACTACTGATCTTGTTTGGTTCTGACGTGTCGAAGAGGAACCGGAGATGACAAAGGGTGGGTTTTGTTGTTGTTGTTGTTTTTGTTATTGAGCAAAGCAATCAATCCAGCCATGAAAAAAATTCATGGATGACACCAGCTAATGCACGAAGTTTAGTGACAAAAATATGGGGAAATATCCTCTTTTTAAACGTCTGGGGGCGAGGATGGGACGCTTTGAAAAGAGTCACGTGACTTCCTTCTGCCTGTGTACAGAAGTGATTCTGTGAACGCTCTCTCTCTCTCTCTCTCTCTCTCTCTCTCTCTCTCTCTCTCTCTCTCTCTCTCTCTCCAAGGAAAAACACCCATCTGAATCGCATGTATCAATCTTTTATCGCGGCTTTTTGTACGAAACTTTCCCGAACGGGCCATACAACAATTGAAATTCACAGACTAGGCATGTTGATGATTGTTGGCCAGTTAACCTTTGTCAAGGGTAAATAACTCGGACTTTATCATAAAATGGGCATATGTTTTAATAAAAACGATGGCATCATCTTATAGTGTCAAGCACAGTCGCGAAAGTGGCAAATGTTTTTCCCCTCAAAACAAGATTGCATTATCCTCTCTTACAAATGAATTGATAGACACGTGAATGCGCAAATAAACGAATCAAGAAAATACTAGAAATATACACATTACGCCATTAGAATATACACATTACACCATTAGATTATACACATTACGCCATTACAGTACACACTCGGTGATGACTAGCATTTTATCACGTAAACTTTCACATCTTGTGAATGTGAATATTCAGAGTCAGTTGGAAAAAAAAAAAAACCCATGTACATCAGTCTATTCTTCCAATCACTTCACCGTTCCATTCCCGCAACTCGCCTTTCCCTCCTCCCAGCACACCCACAAAGCCACTTTAGCTACAAACGAAATTAACCTCCACCATCACTGAATCGACCAGGCATGCTGGAAAGACAAGAGAAGATGGTAATAAAGTGAGAAAGGTGTAGCTGTCTGTTTGTGAATGTGCGAGTCGTCGGCAATGTGTTGAGCAATCCAGCGCTGCATCAGCTCTTCCTCTGAACAGCGCAACCTTCGAAGGGAGATAGATGCTAGTCCACGGGTGGTAAAGGCTGGGGCATGTTGGACGCAGACTTAGCGTCACCTGGCCTTGAACTTGCAGGCTGAAGTGCAGAGACCTCACACCCCTGGAAAGAACCTTCACCTGGGAGGTAGAGCACCGCTCCTGGTCGTCCTGGTGGTCCGCTTCCTTGCAGTGGGTTTGGCCATCTTGACTAGTTGCGGCACTGTCACTGTGGTTCCAGTTGGCGTCGGACTCCTGGCTGTGGATGCCATGGTGGTAAAGATACTTTGGCCCTCTGCCTTCCTCTGGATTTCCTTCAGTTACAGCCGAGAGACCCCCGTTCCTCTGGTCGAACCTGAGACATTTCAAGCGTCTCCTGGGCGTCGTTGGATTTGCAGCGGGTGGTCTTGGTCATGCCGAACGGCACAATCTCCATGGAAGGAAGACGTTGGTCTGTCCTGTAGGTCCTGTCCGGGTGGTGACGAGGGGATGTCTTCAGGCAGCGTGCTGTCGTCGTTCCTGTCGTCCACTCTGGCGCACAGGACGGCACATGGTGAGCGCGATGAGGACGAGCACGATGGAACCTCCGATGCTGCTGCCGATGATGATGATGTCCCGACTGCTCTGAGCCGAGAGCGGCTGTGGGGAAGTGCCCGGGGATGCTGGGGATGTTGTCCCAGCTCTGCGATCAGCGTCGGTGCCTGCTGCTGCAGTGGACGCTTCCTTGATGATGTCGCCCGCGCTGAGGTAGGATGATCCACGTTGTCGTTGAAACTGGTAGCCGCGGACGGACTGGTGATAACGGCGAAGAAAACCACAGCGACGACGACAATATTGACGATGAAGGTAGCGACCATGTTGACGATGAAGGTGGATACGATGTTGACGATGAAGGTGGTGACGATGTTGACGATGAAGGTGTCGACGATGTTGACGATGAAGGTGTCGACGATGTTGACGATGAAGGTGGTGACGATGTTGACGGCACTGGTCGTGTTTCCGTAGTCAACAGAGCCTTAGTGGAAGTTAGAGATGTATCTGAAAAAGATGAATGAATAAGCATCTGAAAACGATGAATGAATAAACATTTGAAAACGATGAATGAAATAAAACATCTGAACACAATGAATAAAATAAACATCTGAAAACAGTGAATAAAATAAACATCAGAACACAAGTAAATAAACATCTGAAAACAATGAATAAACAAACATTTGAAAACGATGAATGAATAAACAATGTCATACGTGCGTATAGAAGTGTGAGGCGTGAGGGAGAGCGGTGCGAAAGAAACATGACAGCGTGAATAAGAGTGAATGAGTGTGATGAATGAATGAATGAATGAATGAATGAATGAATGTGTGTGTGTGTGTGTGTGTGTGTGTGTGTGTGTGTGTGTGTGTGTGTGTGTGTGTGTGTGTTTGCAAGCAGGTGTGTGAGACAGGAGCAGAAAGGAGTCTACACCAGCCGCCGTGGCGAAGTGGTTAGCGTCGCGGACTCCCGGTTGGGAGGTCGTGGGTTGAATTCCATCAGAGTCATGTGGGTTTTTTCTGCCCCGACCGGCTCCTACCCAGAGTTGAGTTTGCTGCGGACTCAGTTGGGAAGACTGGGACCACACAGTCGAGTTTCATCCACTTTCATCCACTTAATGGATGCGTTTCTGAGAGTGTTGCTCAAATTTCCTGACCAACACTGCAGGTGCCTG
>JADBJO010021725.1:22500-29084 GCA_016801955.1 Conus betulinus
CAAATTCGGAGCCTATCGTTGGACGGCAGTGGTGGCTCCCTCCGGAGGGAGAGCTCGTTCATGCTGGCTACGCGTCTAAGCAATGATTACCGTCAGTAGGGGGCTTCACAGGTGGTGTCTGTGTATGCTGGGTCAGACCAGACAACACTGACTGTGCAGCTGTGCAGTGTCTCCTCTGGTGGGGTGCGTCATGGCAGGTAGCGATTGGTTACTCCGTGGGGATTGCCGGTGCTCGGGCTGTGGCAGGACGGAGCAGGCTGTGGACGAGTGTTCGGAATGAACGGTGTGGGTGCAGTGCCACTGAGATGGCTCAGAAGATGGGACAGATAAGAAAAAATGAAAAAAAAAAAAAAAGTGTAACATTTAGAACCAGCAACAAAATAAGGTGTATTCTATGGCAGTCTGCATAAACTACGTCATTATTAGGCATACATAGAAGTTGTCAGTCAATACACATGACAGCACCTTTGTAGTAGTAATTGAAAAAATGGGGAAGACGTAAAGGAACAGAGAGAGAGAGAGAGGGGGGGGGGGAGAGGGGAGAGAGAGAGAGATAGATAGATAGAGAGAGAGAGAGAGAGAGAGAGAGAGAGAGAGAGAGAGAGAGAGCATGTTGGTGAATTGGAAAAATCGTCTATTATTTGCAAATGATGCTCTTTTTTAAAAGTACACAAACTGACATGGACATCAGGAATGTAAAATGTAATTTTACAAGAAATTATTTCAGGAGGGAAGTCTGATTTTTTTTTCATTTTAGGAAGAGGTGGTATGGTTTCATGAATATGACGGTTCACACTGAATTCAAATTTCTCTGTAATTTAAGGGAGTGCATAGCACGAAAGAACTCTAAACGTGAAAACTGTGTTTTGTTGTATTTTAGTTTCAGTTTCACTTTAATGGTAAAAATGTCCATATTTTCTTGGCCGGAATACGATAGCGTTGAAGATTATCAAAACTAATCTTAAGCAACCTGTATATAAACTCAACATCTGTATACACTCATCAATGATTTTAGAGCATGATCATTTGCCGAATTCAAAAATGTGGACGAGTAATTCACACGGGACTCGATATAAGCGTTAAAAAAAACAAAACATTACGAGGGTGGATGACTGATATATCCATATGAAACTGGTTTACATTCCTCATGGGCTGCTATAACGACATGTTGTTAGCTTCCACAACACCTCATAAGACTTGATGGTAGGCTATTTCTTCAACGATTGCACCGTTGACAGAGAGAGAGGGTAAAATGTACTGGGAGGGCTGTCTTTCTGTAGTCATGTATTTCTGATCATTTTTGTGTTTGGTCTTTAGGGGGTTTAGTTTCTCGTGGTTGAATTCAGACCGTTCCGTGCAGTGGTTAAAAGTGTGTGTAATAACAGAAATGCTGTTTCTACTTTAGAATAGCACGCCTGAACTAAGCGAACATATACAAAGCGATGGTAGAAATTAAGGCAGATGACAGACAGAGACAGAGAGAGAGAGAGAGAGAGAGAGAGAGAGAGAGAGAGAGTTGGTGTGTGTGTGTGTGTGTGTGTGTGTGTGTGTGTGTGTGTGTGTGTGTGTGTGTGTGTGTGTGTGTGTGTGAGGATCTTTATTTGCGAGGATGAGAGAGAGAGAGAATAATTTCTTTCAACCTACGGTGTGTGTGTGTGTGTGTGTGTGTGTGTGTGTGTGTGTGTGTGTGTGTGTGTGTGTGTGTGTGTGTGAAAGACAGAAAGAGAGAGGGGGTTTACATAGTGGTAAAAATTTACCTTATCTTCAATATCACCGGAGTCGCACGGCAGGAGAGTGAAGTTGACATGCGCCCATTGACCCCCTGTGTTCGTAAGAGTTTCTGCGTCCTCCTGACGGCACTGGCGGAAAAACCAGGAGCTGGCTGTCCTGTCTGTTGATGTTGTAGTCTAAGGACACGGCCAGAGCGGAGCGTGTGTCCAGAGAGCACGGGGTGCCCATGTCCGCTGTCTGTGCTGTCTGTGACCCGCCGCTCTCCCCACTTGCACTGCGGATATAGGCGTAAAAACCTTTGAAGAAAAAGAGAAGCGATATAGTCGTTATCTTTTCTCTTCCTGTTTGTTTGCGTGCGCGCGCGCGCGTGCGTGTGTTGTGTGTGTGTGTGTGTGTGTGTGTGTGTGTGTGTGTGTGTGTGTGTGTGTGTGTTGTATGTTGTGTGTGTAAATGTGTGCATGTGCAAGAGCATCTGTGTCTGTGTGTGTGTTTGTGCGCGCGCGCGCGTATGTGCGTGTATGTGCTCGCGTATATATGTGTGTGTGTGTGAGGTGTGTGTGTGTGTGTGTGTGTGTGTGTGTGTGGGTGGGTGGGTGGGTGGGTGGGTGCAGCCCTTTGCGGTGATAATTTTGAGTTGCTCACAAAAGCTAAATCATGTCCCCTGAATGCCTTCTCTTTAATGCCCCCACCTCCCCCCCCCCCCCACCGCTTACAATCCCCCCCCCCCCCCCCCCCCCCCCCCGACCCTCTTCCACCCACCCCCAATACGTTTGCCCTATCTATTTGCCCTCGATTGTTGCTCCTGTATGTCCTGTGTTTATCTCCCCCTAGTAATCCTGATTACATCCCCTGATTTACCTACGACGCTTATTGCCCCTGAGTTTTTTTTTTGTCCCTTGGTTATCATCCCTGCTGCACTTGTACTCAAACTCACTTTTGTACAAACAAAAAAAATGAACGTCTTGATCCTGACCATCATGAGAAATGTTACTGGACCAGGATATCAGAATACGCACTTGTGTGAATTGTTACGTGAAAGTCAACACAGCCTCCTGTGTGAGAGTAGGAATCTGCGTATAAACAGCTGTGTGTGTGGTTGTGACTGGAAGAAAAGAGAAGCAAAAAAATACAATAATGTTTACCTCTGTTTGAAAAGTGAGCCAGAGAGGTGGGTGTTAAATCTTTCTTTTCGAAGAATCTTTCAGGAAAGGCCCAGAGAATTGGGTTATACAGTCAGTGAAAAAATGGGCAATCAAATCACGAGAGAGATCAAATCACGAGAAAGACTGTTTCTTTTCCGTGTGCGCCCCTCCCCCCCCCCCCCCCCCCCCCCCCCCCCGGCCAACCGATTGCTGTTGCTTAAATACTGTGATATCTATTCATTAACTGAAGTCATTTTCAGATTGCGACACATTTACCCATGTTTGTCGACACATGGTTACATGTGTAAGAAATAAGTGTGTGACAATATGAAACCCTAAGGAATCAGGTCAACACACTGCGGGAAACAAAGTCCCCACGCCGTGCCAGTGGAAGTCAGCGTGTGCGGGAAGAGGGACGTCAGTACAGTCAACACGTTGTGGAAGAGGAAACTCAACACACTGGGAAATAGTACAGTCAACACGCTGTGGAAGAGGAAACTCAACACACTGGGAAATAGTACAGTCAACACGCTGTAGAAGAGAGGAAACTCAACACACTGGGAAATAGTACAGTCAACACGTTGTGGAAGAGGAAACTCAACACACTGGGAAATAGTACAGTCAACACGTTGTGGAAGAGGAAACTCAACACACTGGGAAATAGTACAGTCAACACGCTGTGGAAGAGGAAACTCAACACACTGGGAAATAGTACAGTCAACACGCTGTGGAAGAGGAAACTCAACACACTGGGAAATAGTACAGTCAACACGCTGTGGAAGAGGAAACTCAACACACTGGGAAATAGTACAGTCAACACGCTGTGGAAGAGGAAACTCAACACACTGGGAAATAGTACAGTCAACACGCTGTGGAAGAGGAAACTCAACACACTGGGAAATAGTACAGTCAACACGCTGTGGAAGAGGAAAGCCAACACACTGGGAAATAGTACAGTCAACACGCTGTGGAAGAGGAAAGCCACACACTGGGAAATAGTACAGTCAACACGCTGTGGAAAGAGGAAAGCCAACACACTGGGGAAATAGTACAGTCAACACGCTGTGGAAGAGGAAAGCCACACACTGGGAAATAGTACAGTCAACACGCTGTGGAAGAGGAAAGCCAACACACTGGGAAATAGTACAGTCAACACGCTGTGGAAGAGGAAAGCCAACACACTGGGAAATAGTACAGTCAACACGTTGTGGAAGAGGAAAGCCAACACACTGGGAAATAGTACAGTCAACACGTTGTGGAAGAGGAAAGCCAACACACTGGGAAATAGTACAGTCAACACGTTGTGGAAGAGGAAAGCCAACACACTATCGAAGAAGGAAGTCAGTGCACAGTGGAAAGTAGACGTCAGCACATTGAGAAAGAGGGGCATCTACACATTATGGAAGAGAGAAATCAACACCCCTGTGGAAGAGAGAAATCAACACATTGTGGAAGAGAGAAATCAACACATTGTGGAAAAGAGAAATCAACACACTGTGGAAGAGAGAAATCACCACACTGTGGGAGAGAGAAAGCAACACACTTTGGAAGAGAGAAATGAAACACTGTGTGAAGAGAGAAATCAACACACTTTGGAAGAGAGAAATCAACACACTGTGGAAGAGAGAAAGCAACAAACTGTGGAAGACAGAAATGAACACACTGTGGAAGAGAGAAATCAGCACACTTTGGAAGAGAGAAATCAACACACTGTGGAAGAGAGAAATCAGCACACTGTGGAAGAGAGAAAGCAACACACTGTGGAAGACAGAAATGAACACACTGTGGAAGAGAGAAATCAGCACACTGTGGAAGAGAGAAATCAGCACACTGTGGAAAAGAGAAATCAACACACTGTGGAAGAGAAAAGGCAGCTGAATGTGGAAGAGAGAAATGAACACACCGTGGAAGAGAGAAATGAACACACTGGAAGAGAGAAATGAACACACCGTGGAAGAGAGAAATGAACACACCGTGGAAGAGAGAAATGAACACACTGGAAGAGAGAAACCCAACCCAGTGTGCAGGTGGGAGGTTAGCACACGGTGGGAGAGAGGAAAGTCGAAGTATTGTAAAAGAAGGATGTTGACACATTGTGAATCAGTAAACGCTTTACACAGTGAAGGATGAAAGCTAGCACTGTGAGGCTGAAGCGTGAAAAGGGAGGTCAGCACGCAGTATGTGAGGGTTATCCGCACATTGACAATGGGAAATGAACATGCAGAGAAAGATGTTCTGAACGTGTTCAATGTTTTTAAAGAGGTGTTATGAAGTGTTTTGTTTGATTCTTACCTTCTGATAGGGAAGCATTGTTTCCTCGCATCCATCTGCTGTGCAGACTGCTGTTGATAGGCTTCATGCAAAACGAGTCTTCAAAGTCACATCCGACTTGGCCTGATGTACAGGCTTTTTCGCATCTGCACACAACTGAGGGGGGTGGGGGTGGGGGTGGGGTGGGGGTGGGGTGGGGGTGGGGGGATCATGCATGATTCGTGCATATGTTCGAGTGTGGGCGCCAATACCCACCGAAGAAAAAAAACAGCAGAAAAGGACGTCAGGAACTAGCTGCTTTGCGAATATACAGAACCTCGTCAAGTGGCCACTGGATATGGAGATAGAGCTGTGGCAGGTAGGAGAGGGGAGGGGGAGGCCGAATGGTTGTCTGTGAGTAGTTGATTGTTTAGGAATGGTGAATTGGGGGCGGGGTAGCAGAATGGTTTTCTGTTACAGTTTATTGTATAGAAGTGGTGAATTGGGGGCGAGGGCAGGGGATGGCTGAAGTGAGTGGGGTATTTCCTGTCTCTTAACCTTGGCCATGACAGACAACATTCGCCTTCTTTGTTATCAAAGATGAAGCGAGTTTTAAAGCCAAATTAAGCTAAATCAATAGACAGAGTTATATCTCTCTGCGTCTGAGTGAGAGAGAGAAGAGAGAGAGAGAGAGAGGAGAGAGAGAGAGGGGGTGGCAGAATTACAGACCGACAGACAGATTAAGGTATAATTATTGCGCCTATGCATAAGCCGAATTCTGCTATTTGTACTCGCCTAGGGAAGAACTAGTACCACCCGGTTTATCTGTTGATAAATGACGTGTTATCTTGACGCGAAGAGGTGACCATACCTGGACTTGGGTCGTCTCAAACACAACCTGAGCAACGTCACGGCAAAGAAGTTAACCTGTGTGACTGTATCAACAACCAGTCCTCTTCAGATATGCTATATCGCTTTAGTTTTTGTCCAGAGATTATGGAGAAAAATGACCTTTCATCCCCCTATTGTGTTTGTTCAGTTTTTTTTAATTCAAGTGATTTTAAATCATTCTGTCGACGAACAGGTCTAATGCATGAAAGTCTACTGTGTTCACTACGTTAAATGAAATAACGTCCGCTATCCCCCGAAATTATATAAATAGGAGACCTAACAACAAGGGCGCAGTCATTAAGGAAAAAAACTCTCTGCGCAGGATATTGCACAGATAGGAAGGTTCTTTCTGAAACGCGCGGGACGCGCGCGTGCGCGCGCGCGTCGCGCGCACACCACACACACACAACACACATAAGAGCCCACACACACACACAACACACACACCTGCACGCACACACACACACACACACACACACACACACAGAGAGAATGTTGTGTGTGAGGTGAGTGGAGTATGGTAGTTGCGTGAGACAAAAGCGAGAGACAGGGGATGGGGGTGGGAGAAAG
>JADBJO010021726.1:2500-5000 GCA_016801955.1 Conus betulinus
GCGCACGTGTATGGACTAGTCCTTGATGAAACTGAAACTGAAACTGACCGGGGTATTGCAATATACCCGCTAAGACCGAGGAGAAAACTCCAGTACGGTTTGAATAGCCATTGCCAGAACAAATCTCTGCACGTTTGAAGGCATGTCAGATAGCATAATTATGTAGCACTAGGTAGAACAACGTTCACAAGGCGGGTAAAGATGGCATGCTTTAGACTTACCATCGCCTCTAGTGTCCATCTTTCTGTAATGGATGCCAGCGAACAGTCCTGGAGCAAAACGAAAAACGAAAAGAAGCAAACAAACATAAAAACCCAAAGCATCTCACACACAAACAAACAAACAAACAAAAAAGCCAGGCGCTCGAGATAAAAATGCTTCACATCCAGTCTTCGTCTGTCCTACAGGGATCGTTCGGTAAGCAGCAAGTCAGCACTGACCCTAAAGTTCCGCACTGTCTGGCGAGGCCTGTGTGTCTTCCCATGGGCCAAGACCGTCTTACAGGGTGACAGGATGCTATAGAGATGGAGGTCGCGGAGGCATGCGTTCGCTGCGAGTGTGGCATAGCAGCAGACGCCAAGGGAGAGGTGGCAGATCTCCTTTGAAGGACACTGATGTGACATGTCAGTGTCAGGCGGCGCAGCCAACCTTCCAGCCATAATATGGGTGACGGTGGGTCTAGCTGTGTCCCCGGGGCACGGCTCCTGGAGATGTGGGGCGATCAGGGATGGAGCGCTGCCTGACTGTGATCACCGTGGCCTGGGATACCGTTTTCTAAGAGTCCTGCAGACATGGGGGCACTCCTTATGGGGTTGGGCTGAAAAATTGCCCTCTCGGCGGCCGCAGTCCGCGAGTACCCGCCGAATTTTAGGGATTCGTGCAGCGCTTCAACGACTTCATCATCCTACTCCCTCCTTGAGGCGGCCTCACGCGGCACAGGACCATCGCCACCCGAGCACGAAGAAGGCCGCCTGGTGGCCCTGAAGACAGCCTTTCGGTTTGGGGAAGAGAGGCGAAATACGCCGACGCCCAGTGTCGGCCGACCAACAGCCGAAGTTGAATCGAAGTTCAAGAGGAACCAGAGCTCGGAGAGAGAAATACGACGCCCCACACGCAACTCGCCCGCTACTGCCTGTGACAACAGTTGCCACAGAAGTTGCAGACCTACGTCTGCAAGTGCACCACGTCCTTAAGGACCCAGGCCAATAGGACGTTAAACTCACCCACGAAAGAAAGAACGGAGGTAGACCAGTCCTACCTGCATGCCTACAGTGAAGAATTGGTATAGTGTGACAGCGCCCTGCTCACATGCCTACAGTGAAGGATTGGTATAGTGTAACAGCAGCCTGCTCACATGCCTACAGTGAAGGATTGGAATAGTGTGACAGCAGCCTGCTCACATGCCTACAGTAAAGGATTGGAATAGTGTGACAGCACCCTGCTCACATGCCTACAATGAAGGATTGGAATAGTGTGACAGCAGCCTGCTCAAATGCCTACAGTGAAGGATTGGAATAATGTGACAGCAGCCTGCTCACATGCCTACAGTGAAGGATTGGTATAGTGTGACAGGACCCTGCTCACATGCGCTGCTGCACGTGTCTGAGGGTGGAGAGCTGCTGCTGCTGCTGAGTTCTCCGACTGCCCCGTGATGCCTCTGCCACGGCGACCCTGCCATCCCGCGTCAGTTTGATGATGATGATGATGATGATGATGATGATGATGATGATGATGGAATCTGGCGGTACATTGGATTCTTCTTCTTCTTGTTCTTGATCTTCTTTTTCTTGTTCCTGTTGTTCTTCTTGTTCTTGTTCTTTCTGTTCTTGTTCTTCTTGTTCATGTTGTTGCTATTGTTGTCGTTATTGTTGTTGTTGTTGTTGCTGCTGCTGCTGTTGTTGTTGTTGCTGTTTTGTTGTTGTTGTTGTTGTTGTTGTTGTTTCTCCTCCTCCTCCTCCTCCTCCTCCTCCTCCTCCTCCTCCTCCTCCTCCTCCTCCTCCTCCTTCTTCTTCTTCTTCTTCCTCTTCTTCTTCTTCTGGTTATTGTTGTTGTTTTTGTTCTTCTTCTTTTGATCTTTTTGATCTTCTTCTTGTTCTTCTAAATCATCTTTACTCTCTCATTTTTTTCGTGCAGCTCAGTGGCACTACTCCCGCCTCACTCTAAACGGCCACCCAGACCCATCCTGTCTCAGCACAAGCACCGGCAGTCCATAGGGACCAATCACTGTCAGGGCGACGTGAGGAAACCCACCACAGGACACCTGCCTGCTGCCGAGTCACGTCGGGGATGTCTGTTCCGATCCAACATACGCAGAACGTCACCTTAAATCCCTAGGCCCTTACCAAACACAGTGATTGTTATCCGCGGAGCCAGTGGAGAGAACATCGCCCTCTGGGTGTGTCCCACTACGTCCGTCCAACAACAGAACCTACAGACACTGACGACTGACATGAAATCATCAAGAGCATGTGGAAAGAGAAAGGAAATCGTCACTAAGGTC
>JADBJO010021726.1:10000-12500 GCA_016801955.1 Conus betulinus
CTCTCGGTCTCTAGTCTCTTCCCCTTTCGTGTGAAAGTCATTGGAAATCTCATGATGTCTTCATCTCTCCTGTCTTTATGTGTTTTCGACGTGCCGTTATCTTGTAGTGAATAAGAATTGCTACCCTTTACTTCCTCCTCCGCCCCTGTATGTATGTATATATCTATATCTTTTTTCCTCTCCTTCTGTCGGAGCTGTTTCCTTTCCTTAAATAAATTCTCATTCCCTTCATCCCCTCCCGTCGTCTTCCTCCCTCATCCTTCTCATCCTCCTCTCCTCCACCCTGTCTCCTCCCACCCCCCCTCCTCTCCCTCTCTCTCCCTCTCTCTCTCACCTCGTTCGTTCTCTCTTCTCCTCTCCCCCCCTTCTCTCTCCTTCAATCCCTCTCTCACCCCTGTCTCTCCCCCCTCCCTCTCCCCCACAAAATTGTCCTTTCTCTCTTGGGGAGTAAGGAAAATGATTCAATGAAGCCCTGAGCCTGGAGCCGTTCTGCTGTTCTCAGAACAGATCTGTTCTCCTCTTTAACTGACAATATTCGGAAATCTGCAAGGGAGACAATTTGTGTTAAGAGTTTGCGTTCAACGGAAGTGTCTCTGCCGTTTTTATGGGGGGCAGACGTCGCTGGTGGGTTGTGGTCAAAGTAAATTTGCTCCATCGGCCAGCTGAACACTTGATTTAGCCTGGAGAGTGAAAATACACAAACATGGGTGTGAAATGGCGCACTTGTAATGCAGACAATCCCAATCGTTATCCTGGCGCGCGCTTCAGTTTAAATATCTGACTGTCTAAATCGATTTGCATAACGCACAAACTGTCAAAAAGTAACACTATTTGCGATTGAAAGATAGGCGTTATCTTCCCCTGATTTAAATTTCTTGTTTCTCGAATAGGTGTCTTGTCGCTTGTGTCCCCACAGCGTGAGCAAACACAAGTTAAGGGAGGCCCACGAGAACGGAATGGATGTCATTCAGACATCCAACCAAACGAACAGTCAAGCAGACAGGCGATCAAACTACTGAAGAACAAGAAAGAAACGTACCACCGAGACCCGGGAACGGCGGACACTTCCACTCTTAACCCAGGCCCTATAGCTGCCTGAGCAAAGCATTCGGTGAAGAGCGATGAACACACACACACACACACACACACACACACACACACACACACACACACACACCACGCACGCACGCACGCGCACGCACACACACACACACACACACACACACACACCACACACACACACACACACACACACATGCACGCGCGTATTCAAAAAATATACATTGCATATGTGGCAAACAAATTACCGTAAACCATCTACTTCTTCACTGCCCAGGAGCTAGGCACTTTGTTCCTAAAATAAGTTAGCAGATCAATTGTCAGCCAGTGCACCATTATCCACTGAAAATATTTTAAATAATCATACATTACTTTGCATGTTCTCTGTAATTTTGAATTCCCCCACTTGGTATCTATCTCTGATGTATTTTAAACTAAAATTGTTGTGTTGTACGACATTGATATAAAAGAGTTACGATTATATGATATATATAGTAGCCCCAGCCCCCCCCCCCCCCCCCCCCCCCCCCCCCACTCCCTTCCTCTGTTCCGTCCTCCTTTCCACCCTGATGCCCCCCATCCCCACCCGCAACCCCCCCCCCCCCTCCCCCCACCCATCCCCCTGCATTATGCTCCAATCTTACTAAACTTGTTTCGTTTGATATACTTTAATTTCCCCGATTAACATACACTAAAGGTTAGATAAACAACCAGGATAAGTAAATATCTACATATCTCACCACCCATCCCAATCTCCCCCTCTTGCCCCGGCGCACAAACACACAATATAATTATGCACGCACACACACACGCACTCAAACGCATACACATAGACGCACACACACACACGTGCACGCGCACACGCCCGCGCACACACACACATGTACACGCACACACAGAATCCCCCCCTTTTTTTTTTTTTTCCGTCTAATAACACTTATAGTGAATAGACGTTAAACTAAAGAAACTAACACACACACACACACACACACACACACACACACACACACACACACACACGCCGCACGCGTATGCAGAGAGAGAGAGAGAGAGAGAGAGAGAGAGAGAGAGAGAGAGAGAGAGAGAGAGAGAGAGATTAGATTCGTCAGCACGCAGATTCGGCTCAGCTGGAAGTAGAGCATAAAGAGACAGGCAGTGGGAAACATCCCAGAATATGTTCCACTGTTGCTGCGGATTTATCTTTTTTTTTTTTTTTTTTTATCATATTCATCCCGTCTGGCCAGTCTTTCTGTCTGGCTGTCTCCTTCCCTGCTCTCTGTCTCTGTGCCCGTCTGTCTGTCTGTCTGTCTGTCTGTCTCTCTCTCTCTCTCTTGTTCGCTCACTGATTTGCGGCTGCTACTCTCCTGTTGTTAGTTTCTGTCTCTGTCTGTCTGTCTCTCTCTCTCTCTCTCTTCTCTCTCTCTCTCTCTCTCTCTCTCTC
>JADBJO010021726.1:17500-22500 GCA_016801955.1 Conus betulinus
TCGGATGCAGGCAGATCATAGGTCAGATGCAGGCAGATGAAAGGTCAGATGCAGGCAGATTAAAGGTCGGATGCAGGCAGATGAAAGGTCAGATGCAGGCAGATCAAAGGTCGGATGCATAATGCGTTCGATTGGACGGTCTGCGCTCCCCCTTATGTTCTTTAGGTGTATTGTTGTTTTTGTGCTTTGTTGTTATTGTTGTTGTTGTTGTGTGTTTGTGTGTGTGTGTGTGTGTGTGTGTGTGTGTGTTTGTTTGTTGTTGTTGTTGTTGTTCTTGTTGTTGTTGTTGTCGCGGTTGTTTCAAGACAGGAGTAGATATTTAAAGTTGGCCGCTGTGACAACATCTCCACCACTGGAAAATATTCATTCATTCATTCTCTTCCCCCCTCCTCTTCCTTCTAAATTCACCTCCATCCTCACCCCATCTTCATCCATCCTCTCGCCTCCCTTGCCCCCTACCCTCCGCAGCCACAATCCTTCCTTCCTTCTTTCTCACTGCCCTCGCTGACTCTGGTCTCACCTGTCTGCTGCTCACAGATTCTGTCAGTCTTCGCCATGTCGCTTCGCGGATCTTAAACGACCAGAACGAACCCAGTTTCACCTCTGTCTGTCTGTCTGTCTATGTCTGTCTGTCTTTCACCCTCTCTCTGTTTCTCTCTTCCTGTCTCTCTCTCTTTCTCCCTTTCCATTTTGTCTGTCTGTCTGTCTCCCTCCCACCCTCCCTCTGTCTGTCTGTTCGTCCGTCTATCTCTTTGTCTGTCTCTGTCTGTCTGTCTCAGTCTCTCTATCTCTCAGTCTCTGCCTCTGCCCCTCTCTCTGTCTTTCTCTCTCTCTCCTTCACTGTCTTCCTCTCTTCCTATCTCTATCTCTCTGTCTCTCCCATCTCTCTCTTCCATCTCTCTCTCTCTCTGTCTCTGTATATATATATATACATACATACATACATACCATAGACAAACAGATGGCGGTGGGCACACTCTATCTACAGCGTGCACCGGCCTTTCAGGCACTTTGTTTTCCCAGTGCTATCGCTTCTGGCCCTGTCCTGACGGAGATTAGACCAGTTGGCCGGCAGGAAGTGACCTCCATGATGGACAAGCGCAGACAGCAGAGGCACCTGAGGCACCTGAGGCTTGTCTTCACCGCTGTTTTTTCTTGCTGCGTTGCCGCAGGTGACAGCTTCAGTTCATGGCTCGTAGAGTCTCCGGTCGTTGTTTTTCTCTCTCTCTCTCTCTCTCTCTCTCTCTCTCTCTCTCTCTCTCTCTCTCTCTCTCTCTCTCTCTCTCGTCTGTTTGTCTATGGTCTGCGCGCGTCTTTTGGATGTTTGTATAATACGTCTAAGAAAGCGGCGTATGAGTTTGGTGTACATGTACCTGTCTCTCTCTCTCTCTCTCTCTCTCTCTCTCTCCTCTCTCTCTCTGTTACTGTGTGTGTGTGTGAGTGAGTGAGTGTGTGTTGTGTTGTGTTGTGCGTGAGTGTGCGTGTGTGTGTGTGTTGTGTTGTTGTGTTGTTGTGTGTGTGTTGTTGTGTGTGTGTGTGTGTGTGTGTGTGTGTGTGTGTGTGTGTGTGTGTGTGTGTGTGTGTGTGTGTGTGTGAGAGAGAGAGAGAGATAGAGAGAGAGAGAGAGAGAGAGAGAGAGAGAGAGAGAGAGAGATGCATGGGAAAGCAATACGACTCCCCAAAATAATCTATGTCTGTACCAGCATTGATTTCTATCAATGAGTTTGTTTTTTCCAAGCGAAGAAAATAGGCTGTGAGACTCCTTTTGCCACTATGGAAAACATCAAGCTCTTGATGTCTAGGCCTACAATTTACCCAGTGCTTTTTTGTGGTGCCCTCTCTAAACAAAGGCAACTTCCATTGCCTCTCATTACACACATACATTTTTTCTTGCCTGTCATGAACCTGAAACATCGGTTTTCATTAAAAAAAAAAGAAAAAAAAGACAGTTTACCTTGACTGTCATAAAGAGGACAATTTTCCTTACCTGTCACACAAAGCGGTTCTCTTTCTTGTCATAAAAGGGCAGTTTAATTCTCCTTTTAGAAAAAAAAGCAATTTCCCTTGTCTTTCACACCAAGGGCAGTTTTTCACACCTGTCTGAAAAAGGTAACCCTTGCCGGTCGTAATTTAAAAAGAATCTTTTATCCTGTCATGATAAGTCACTTTTCCTTGCCTCTCTTGAGACTGGCAGTTTCATTTACCTGTCATAAAGAAAAAACGTTTTTTTTTTTTTCTTACCAGTCATACAAAAAGGCGGTTCTCTCTCGTCTATCATTGAAAGACAGGTTTCCTGACTTGTCATGGAACAAAAATGCTCTTTTCCTTGCCTGTTACTAAACGACAATTTACCTCACTTGTCCTGAGCAGGGGGATTTTCCCCACCTGTCATGTAAAAGATGGTTTCTCTCGCCTGTCATGAAGACATTTTCTCTGAAATGTTATGAAAAAAAAAAGTCAGTTTCCTTGCCTGTGATTAAAAGATATGTGATGTCTGCTGCCTGTCATGGAAAAGACAGTTTCATCTATCTCTCACAAAACGGCTGTTTCGGCTGCAAGCCTCTGACAAAAATGCAGTTTTCGATTTCATTTACATTGCGCCTGTCGTGTGTAAGACGACATCACACGGTCTGTCACGTTAGAGCAAGATTGCATGCCTTGTCACATGAAAGCAAGGTCCCATGGCTTGTCAAAAAAAAAAAAAAAAGATCCCACATAAAAACAAGATCCCATGGCTTGTCATACAAAAAAGATTCCATGGCTTGTCATTAAAAAAACATAAGATTCCATGGTCTGTCAAGTCAGAAGCAAAATTCCATGACTTGTCTTAAAAGCAAGATTCCATGTCTTGTGAAGTTCCATGGCCTTGTCATGTTGAAAGCAAGGTTCTATGGCTTGGCATAAAGGTCCATGGCATGTCATGTGAAAAGCAAGATTCCAAATCTTGTCATGTTAAAGGCAAGATTCCGAAGCTTGTCATGTTAAAGGCAAGATTCCAAATCTTGTCATGTTAAAGGCAAGATCCCATGGCTTGTCATTAAGTCCCATGGCTTGTCATGTTGAAGGCAAGATCCCATGGCTTGTCATTAAGTCACATGGCATGTCATGTTAAAGGCGAGATCCCATGGCCTGTCTTCAAAAGCAAGTTTCCGTGGCTTATCATGTGAAAAGCAAGGTTGAATATTCTGTCGTGTTAAAAACAAGGATCCATGGCTTGTCATGTTGAAAGCAAGGTTCCATGAAGCACCTGTCATGACAAAGCAAGGTCTGATGGCATGTCATAGCAAGCAAGATTCCACTGCTCGTCACTAAAAGGAAGGTTCCAAAGTCTGTCATATTAAAAGCAACGTTCCATGGAATCTTCCCTAAGAAAATGATGAAGATCAATTATGATGAGTAGGATGAAGACGAAGGACGTGGATGTGGAGGATAACGGAGAGAGACTCGAATTTCTTTTCTCACTCCGCAGCTTGAGGTTGTTCTCTGTGAAAGCGTTCGAACTTTTCTCACGTTATCATCCTCGTGCATAAACTTAATTTCTAATATTCTTCAAGACAAAAAAATTGGTGTACTCATCTTTCCTAAGTCCCAGCTCCCAGCCCTCCCTCCCCATTCTCCCTCCCCTCCCCCCCTCAACAGGTCGTCTGCCCTGTTTGGGTAATTCATTCAGTTTGTTTCTTTCCTTTCGTATTCTCTTTTCACCTTTTTTGTTGTCCCTTTGGGTTTCTGTCACTCCTAAGCGATGTTTTTGATTTTTTTTAAACATCTGTCTTCTACTTCATTTATTTTTATTTATTTATTTATTTATTTATTTATTTATTTTATTTATTATTTTTGCGTTTTCATCATCATTGTCTTAACTTCGCCGTCATCTTCATCTCTTACAATCTGTTGCTGTTATTGTGACAGTTGCTCCATTTTCTCTTTTGCCAATTGTTGTTGTTCCTCTTTTATTATCTTCAATAGTTCTCTGCTTGTTTTTTTGTTTTGTTTTGTTTTTGTTTTGTTTTTTTTGTCTTTTCATAAAAAAGTACCCACTACATACCCCCAACAGACAAATCTTCATGTATTAAATGAGAGTGGAATGTCAACTGTTCATTGTAAACATACTGTGTCTTCATAGGGTATTCACTGAAAGCTTCTTTCTTCCAGTGTGTGACTGGCAAGCCTTCACCAACGTCTGCCGGTGGCGTGGAAGGTCAGTGTGCATAGCAGTCAATTACACGGACGATCCAGAGAGGGCAGGGATTCTCATCATTATTAATTCTTGTGAATTTTACGTACGACAAAAAATAGTCTTCTCTTCTGTTGGATTCACTTTTGTGCTTGTTCATTAAACGGAGAAACAATTCAAAATACAGGGAAGCGAACAAGCACAGAAACGAGCAAACAAAAGGACAACTAAAGAGCGAAGTGGGAAATGGGAGATAACCACATAGATGGCTTATGACGTATAAAGTTTTTGTTAGCTCCCTTACATATCTGTCGGGGTCTCTCTCTCTCTCTCTCTCTCTCTCTCTCTTGAGCGTGCATGCGTGCGTGCGTGTGCTCGCAGTCGTCTGCATTTCGAACAAACCTGCGACGCTACAGCATTTCGCACTGATAGCAAGAAAACTATGAACCAGCTCAGCCTTTGTGGTGAATTTATGGATTAATTATAGTCAACACTTTACGGTTTGCCCATTTGGAAGTAACGGCTTCACTTTCACGATCCACGTTTACTAGAGCACTACAAGATTTAGTTCTGTCCCTTGCACTGGTTTTGATACGAAAATTTGTCCAACCTGACTTGTTTTTATTATAGTTAAGCTTCAGTAATTTGCCGCACTTAGTTTTAATGTTTCAAAGGTTGTTACTTTGGTCGGTTACCCCGTAATCAAACGATACGGCGTAAAAATCAATTGGATGATTGTGGCCGTTCATGCAGTAAAAGACTGGATAATATCTGACTGACTTGACTCGTTTTATCCTATCAATAAGTGTTATTTTGGTTGGATTAC
>JADBJO010021727.1:0-29078 GCA_016801955.1 Conus betulinus
GATCGGAATTAAGAAAAAATAAAAAAAGTATTGGGATGACCTTTTACCGGAGAATATCAGGATTATAAGTGTGCGTATAAGGCAGACGTCTACAACCACAAGACAACTTTCGGTGATCAGAAAGTCCCAAAGGTAAGGCTAATTTGCCCTAATGAATTATGTTTGTGGATCCCTTTGGGCGAACACGATCGAAAAAACACATATGTTTTACACTCGAACATACTTGTCTATGACCACATGCTAGCTTAGACACACAAACTTTTTTTTTTGTGGGGGTGGGGGGGGGGAGAGAAAGAGAGAGAGAGAGACAGAGAGAGAGAGAAGAGATATATATATATATAGATGGATGGATGATTATTCATTCAATGAGGCCATGGAGCATCCATAAACCCAAATAAGTAAGAAAATCTTAGAAAAAGCCATAAAAAAAACATAAAATCAAACACTGAATACAACCTCTGGAAGAACACATATGAAGTTATCCAATGGTTCAAAAAACTTAACAAACAGAAGAACACAGTATTCATCACATTCGACATAGTAGACTTCTACCCATCCATAGATGAAGAGCTACTCACTAAAGCTCTGAAATTTGCTAAAAACACACAGACATAACAGGGTCAGAAATGGAAATCATTCTTCACACCAAGAAAACTTTACTCTACAGCAGAAATGAAACATGGATCAAGAAAACGAATAAAAACTCAACATTTGATGTGACCATGGGATCGTACGATGGTGCCGAAACATGCGAACTGGTCGGACTGTTTATGCTATCCAACATCCAAAAACCAACTCGGAAAGCAAGTCGGACTGTACAGAGACGACGGCCTCGCCGCGCTAAACAACAATCCAAGAACCCATTTATGTAAACATCAATAGCAACCACCCACCATCTATACTAAAAAAAAACCATACCCAATGGCATAAACAAGAGATTATCTAATCTGTCACATAATGAAAGAGTATTCAACAACGCAGCAGCAGAATACCAAGAGGCATTGCAAAAAAGTGGTTACAGCTACAAACTACAATACAACCCAGATAACAACATGAACAAAAACAAAAAAAGCAGGAAAAGGAAAATCACATGGTACAACCCTCCATATGATGGACGAGTAAAAACAAACGTAGGGAAAAGAATTTTTCAAAATTTTGACAGCATCCTTCCCAAAGAACACAAATTGTCCAAAATATTCAACAAGAACACCATCAAACTATCATATTCATGCATGCCTAACCTTAAAAATATAATTGATTCATCCAACAAAATGAAAAGCAACACAGCAAAGAAGGGTGAAGAAAGGAAATCCTGCAATTGTACTAAAAAAAAAGAACAGTGTCCCTTAAGCAACAAATGCCTCTATAACAACATTGTATACCAAGCCACTGTGACATCAGAAAATGAAAAAGAAACATACATAGGGATCACTGAAAATCACTTCAAAACCAGATACGCAAACCATAAACAGTCATTCAACAAAGAAAAATACAAAAACCAAACAGAACTGAGCAAATATATTTGGAGACTTAAAGACAAAAAAAATAAACTATAACATATCCTGGAAAATCATAAAAAGGGCATCACCATACAATAACATTTCAAAAAGATGCAACCTATGTTCAACAGAAAAATGGTTAATACTATGCAAACCACACTTAGCAACTCTAAATACTAAAGTAGAAATAGTAAACAACTGCAGGCACAAATGGAAATCGTTGTCAGCAAACGCACCCTGAATAAACAACCTGAAAACCGAACAACACGTGCAGCCAATCCGCACGTGCAAACAGTGACATTGGGCCATATAACACCGGCAGTAGGCGACCCAAAACCATCCTGAGGAGAGCCAGCGCTCGAAACAGATCTGTTGATTTCAAAACTTCCTTTTACCATCCGTACTGACAATGTTTATATAATAGTGTGTGGCGATTTGAATGCAAGAACTGGAAGTGAACAAATGAAAATGGAAGATGTGAGGAATTATATGCCAGCTGATGATTATGATGATGAAGAGAGAGAATGGGTGACACGTTCTTCAAAGGACAAGGTAGTTAACAACTTTGGCAGATCGTTAATTGAATTTTGTTACTTGTTCGATTTAGTGATAATTAATGGATCATGTGAGGATCATGTGGATGGTGAATATACCTTTGTGTCAACTCAGGGATGCAGTGTCATTGATTATGTTCTTGTGACTGACGAGCTGCTGACATTTTGCAATCTACATGTTACTGATAGCTTATATTCCTGGCATTTTCCAGTTGAATTATTCTGGAATAAAAACCCAATGGCAGATGACAAACACTGCACACCAGATTTGACACATAATCAGGAAAAGATCGTATGGCTGAGTGATTTTCGTTGAAGTATATAAAGCTGAATTAGAATCCAAAGAATTTAAGGAGTGTGCTTTAAAACGTGCCTATGAAAACATTAATATTGACGTTAATAGTGCTGTGGAAATATTTACTAATGCTATGTATGGATCTGCAACATGTATGGTGAGGGTAGTGGGGGTGAATGTGAAAAAATCTAGTGAATGGTTTGATTACCAATGTAACACACAAGAGGAAGGTTACGAAAGGGTTGTTGCAAAGTTTTTCGTAGAGCCAGATCATTAGAATATAAAATAACACAACAAGAGGCATATATTAAAGAAAGAAAAGAATATGCTGATTTAAAAAAAAAAAAAAAAAAAAAGAGAAAATGGGATGAAAAAAAAATTAATGAATTGAAAAAGTCAGTTGACGATCCTAAGCGATTTTGTTCAACTATTGGGACAACCAATAAGAAAAGAATAGTGTATCATGGTATCAATAGTCAACAGTGGCATGATCACTTCTTCAACGTGTTTAAAAACCTTGATTGTTGTGATTATGAAGACATAGAATCTGAAGATGTCATCGAGGAAGAAACCGATGATGAACCGCTCTTTAATGATTCCATCACCAAGCAAGAGGTTATTAATGGTATTTGTAATCTGAAAAGTGGAACAAGTGCTGGACCAGATAAAATTGTAGGGGAAATGTTTAAAAATGCGAATTCAACTGTACTCGATTTTCTTATCACTTTTGTTTAATTATATTTTTGATATGGGATACTTCCAAAAGAATGGTCAAAGTCAATTATTGTTCCCAATTCTTAAAAAGGGAGACATAAATAACCCAGATAATTATAGAGGAATAACCTTAACAAATGTAGTAAGCAAAATGTATACACATATTTTGAGTAAAAGGCTAACTCTTTGGTCTGATAATGAAGGAAAAATAGTTGAAGAACAGGCTGGCTTTAGGAAAAACTACAGTACAATCGATCATATTTTCTCACTATATGCAATGGTGCAAAAGCATCTTCTCCAGAATACTAAATTACATGTTGCTTTCGTAGACTTCAAGAAAGCCTTTGATTCTGTTAATCGAAAAATTTTATTGAACGTTCTAAGAAAGGCTGAAATCAATGGGAAAGTGTATAAAGCACTTAGAGGAATTTATGATACAGTATTATCTTGCGTTCGTGATAAAGGTATATTCTCAGAAATGTTTGACTGCCCTCAAGGTGTCAAACAAGGATGTTTGCTGAGCCCCCAGTTATTCACATTTTTATAAACGAATTAGCTATAGAATCAATAAAAGTGGCAAACATGGTATACAAATAATTCCAAATGCGGTCGAGATTTTCTTGATGTTATTCGCAGATGATGTCATTCTCCTTTCTAACACTGTTGTGGGTCTTCAAAACCAACTTAATATTTTAAAAAGGGAAGCAGACAGATTGCAACTTACTATATATCTTGAGAAAAAAACTAACATTATAGTTTTTAGAATGGGTGGATATCTTTCTAGATATGAAAGATGGTGGTATGGGGGAATAGAAGTAAAGTAACAAATCATTATAAATATCTAGGAATGATATTTACAGCAAAATTAACTTTAAGCATGGGATGGTCAGAAACGTACAAAAAAGGGATAAAGGGTGTAACACAAATACTACCATCCTTAAAAAAAATAAATGCAACTGAACCATCTATCTTTAGGAAACTTTTTGACTCACAAATTGAACCTATACTAACATATGCATCAGAAGTGTGGGGCTTATCTGACAACCACCTAATAGAAAATGTGCATACATTTGCAGTTAAACGTTTTATGAATGTTCCATTACATTCCTCAAATAAAATGATCTACGGAGAATCAGGTAGATACCCACTTTACATAAGAGCTCTGGTCAAGTGTATAAGATATTGGTTAAGATTGCTAAAATTACCATTAATGAGATTATGCAGACAAGCTTATGTAATGTTTGCTACAACAACATGAAACAGGGAAATCCAACTGGGTTTACAAAATTTTAAAAACTTCTAACAGAAAACGGTTTTGGTATAGTTTGTTAAGTCAGGAAGTGGGGGACGAAAATTTGTTCATTTCAGAACTGAAAGATATATGCATATTTCAACAAAATCGGCACTCGCAAATGGAAGGAAAAGAAAAGTATAACTGGGTTTCTTGAATTCAATAGTAGTTTGCAGCAGGAAAGATGTCTGTCTGTTATAACATATAAATGGCATAGAGACATCTCTTTGCCAGATTTAGAACTAGAACTTTGGGTCTGAATGCAAACAAAATTTGGTTTCTTCCACGATCAGAAAATGAGAATGTATGCAAAGTCTGCACAATGAATGTTATTGAAGATGAATACCATTTTTTTGTTCAAATGCAAAGCTTATGACGATGTTCGCAAAAAGTGTAAACTTTTTCAGACGACTGTTGTTAACAGACAGAGAGTAAGTGAGATTTTATCTCTTGACAACGAGGACCACATAAGATATTTAGCTATGTGTTATCGCTGAATCCTAAAAAATCAGACAATATAAACTTTCAGTCTGAAAACAATACTTTTCGTGCAAGTATTACTTACGGGTTTTTCGGTAACCCCTTATGGACTTTAATTTGTGAATTGATATGATTTTTGCTGCTCAAGAGTTTTCTAGTTTGACCTAGGTTGAGGACAGTGAGCATATGTTCCTATTTTATTATGTTTGCTTGTTCACTCTATTATGAAGGAGTGTTTACTTGGTATACTAGCTTGTCCTTCACAGCCATTTATGAAATTGCTCATAAATTTATTTGAGACTGTTTCTACCCCATGACATAAGGGCTATTAGCTGTTGTCATTCATCATTCGCCTGCAATGTATTTGCCGTCCTCTTTCACTACATTATGTTGTGTCTTAAATAAAGTGTGTCGCATTGGTTTGCCTTTGTCATGAATGATTTAAAGATGAAAAAAAAAATCGCTTCACCATTGATGCAGGCCTCTCTATTGTGTCTCAGTACCATTTTTTTTCCATATCAGGGCTTACTTATCACCAGTTCTTCGTCTTATTTTAATGTAATATAATGTGTTGTGTATCTATCAGTGTTTTTATGGTTTGCATTGCCTATATATTTTGCAATGTCGAGTGACCTATATATTGGAATTCGTATGTCTATGCGTTGCATGATTGCAGCTTTGTCATCATTTTGTAGCTGATGTTATTATGAATGTACGTTGGCTACATATTACTAAACACAGGTTGTATTCAACTGCATTTTCTGCTTCCCTCTGTCTCTCCATTTTGTTTGTTCCCCACCCAACCTTCCCACGAGATAATGCGCTGCACATAATTATATCAGCTAATGAGCATGCGTACTATATGTCACAATATCCGTTCTCTACGTCATATTTCCCAGCTGTGGGTACGTGATCACCGTTACCGACCAAGGCAGTTGGAAAACACATGTATACCTCGCGTGTTGAGTACTGCTAGACTTTCTGCAAAAGTTATCACCCTCCCTGCTGTGTGCAGTCTCTCCCCACAACGTAACACCAGGCCATCGTGCGTAGTGTGGCAAATTCGCCATGTGACTTTCACCGATGGAAAGGCCGTCACTTCATCATGAAGACGACGTGTGGTGACATCATCACACCTCACGTTCTTCTATCCACGACTTACTTCCGTACCGCAGTGTTCGATCGGCTATCTGCTTTCAGAATGACTATCAGCTTGAGATTCTCAAAATTTCTTGCATTCCTCTCAACGCTGCACATTAGTTGCGATAGAAGGTGTGTGAACTGCTTTAGAAACTGTAGCTAGTCTGCAAAGAAATGTCAACCAAACTGTGACGGAAGTGCTGCACTGTGACACTGTCTCTATGTGTGACATGATTCTCGCTTCTATGCGACAAATGAAATGCAGCAGCATATATAACTGCTTATCCTCCCAGAGAAAATTGAGTCATGTGCATGCGACAAACTGTAGCGCTGGCTACAACTACGTGAATGCAGTCCCTATTCAACTTCGAATAATTTTCAGCATATGCTAAGGTGTGTGACATTCCCTATCCCTAAATATTTCTATCGTATGCCATTCCTTATCTGATCTGTAGGCTCACAACTAAGTGTTAGAAATGAGCCATCCATTTCTTTTCCATCTTCATTTATTGCAAAAATGAGGACATTCTTTTTTAGGCGAAGTGGGAGCAAATATCGCAGAGTGATATACACATAGTTATATACATAGAGGCCACACACACACACACACACACACACACACACACACACACACACACACACACACACACACACACACACACACACACACACACACATGCGAGCGCGCGCGCGCCACACTGGCCGATTTCTGGGACGTAGGCGATTTCAATGGTCAGTCTTAAGGTAAGGAGATTGCCTTGCTGTTTTAAAGTGTGATGCCAAGTATTAGAAAGGCTTGAGGATTGCTTCGTCAGAGAGAGAGAGAGAGAGAGAGAGAGAGAGAGAGAGAGAGAGAGAGAGAGAGTTTAGTTTCCATCATGGTTATTGAGATAGCTGGCCCTGGTTTCGCCAAAACATACTCCTTGTACTCATTGTATTTAATTAGAGAGTCTTCCTGTGCATAACATGTATCAATCAAGATTGATTTATGTGCTGCAGGTTGATGATTCCTTTTCATTCTTGAACAGTGTACGAGATACCAAGCCAACACACATACGCACACACACACACACACGCGCGCGCGCGCGCGCGCGCGCGTGCACGCACGCACACACGCACACACGCTCGCACGCACACATGCATGCACACATACTGAACAAATTATCTTTCATTACCCTGTGTCATATGCGAGCAGCATAACATATGTGATAGACGATTCAAACATGGGAAGGGATAGTTGGTGGTATGAGCAGTACCGACCATACAGACGAGCATATGACATTATCTTCAGAATCGGTAACCCTGCAGTGTTTGTGTTCGGTTTCTTTGGAAATCTTATGATAATTCTGATCATGCATCGTCTCCCTGCATCAAATTTTGGTGTATTTTTCCAAGTCCTAGCGTGCTCTGACCTGTTGTTTTTGATAGTAGGACCACTAGAAAGCTGGCTGTACAGAGAATTTGATGTGCCAGGAATTAAAACCCTGGGTGCTTGGCCATGTAAGGTGGAGAAATTCATGAATTACATGATGCCGTCTTTATCAGGATCAATGCTTGTCACCCTGTCCATGCAAAGAGCAGCCTCTGTGCTGTGGCCTCATCGAATCAATGCTGTGTGGACAAAGAAGACTTCGCGAGCGCTTGCTGCTGTGTTGGTCGTCGTCATCTTTCTGATCAATGGTCACATTCTCTTTGGATATGATAGTGACGCCTATCGTGTCCTGACACGTGTTGCCAGGTTGAATCAGAGAGGTACGAGTGGTTTCTAGATGAGATCTGGCCTTGGGTGGACTCACTTCAATATTGTCTTCTCCCTTCCGTGCTGCTGATGGTCAGCAATAGCTTTCTTGTATGGAAACTGTTTGCATCTAGGAGAAAAGGCAGGCGTCTTCATGAACTGCAAGCAACAGAACATTTAAGACAAAAACAGGTGTCGTCGTTGACTGTGACTCTTTTAATTGCCAGTGTGTCGTTTATTCTCCTGACTGTCCCTGTGACAATAGATATTATGCACCATCTGTTGATGATCATGACCCCACTCAGTATGGGTTATACAAAGTCTTTAAAGGCCTCAGTAATATTTTGTGGTACATCAATAGTGCTATCAACTTTTATCTGTATTGTCTGACAGGTAGTAAGTTTAGATCAGAGTTTAACAACTTACTCATTCAGTTTTTCAATATATCGCATGAAGCAAAATAATCAGTTACCTTATCGTCAACTAGTGTCTTTTTAGCTGTGGATTCAATAGATAGAAATAACTGATTTAGACCTGCCACTGTTTGCGACTTGTAGAATGATGCTTACAGCTGAATGCTTACCAGATGCTTGGATTGGTTTGAAGGCATTCCGTTGAAAATGCCGGAATACATGAGTGATAAGGTCTCAAAACATAAAACCCCCCTCCCCTCGCACATGCTCCCCATTATCTCAACTTCTCTCTCTCTCTCTCTCTCTCTCTCTCTCTCTCTCTCTCTCTCTCTCTCTCTCTCTCTCTCTCTCTACTTTCTGTCCTCTAAGAGTGGATGCACCTTAATTCAAAGAACTTTGAAAAAAAAAAAAAAAAAAGCAATATGCATCACATTGACTTTACACAAAAGCTAATGTTTAACTGTTTGTGACTCTTCCTTTAGCTCCGTTTGATATAATATCACACCCAAATGTGAAACAACTAGACTAAGATTCGCATAAGATATTGATATCTACAGGCTTGTCTCTCACTTTGTGCCAAGAGAAAACGACACTGATCTTATCTAAAGTTTTCTTCAACGTTAACATTATTGCAGTGAATTACAAGCTCATAAAATATCTTTTAGGACCAGTTACAGTTGAAAGCAATGAAATCGTTTCATTAACAAACAGCAAGATGAATAGTTCCTAAAGAATAGCGTAACGACTACCGGATTTAAACAGGTCACTCAGCTAGGAATAGCACTTACTTGGAGCTTTCGACAGACCTCCGTGCGTCTTCTTCAGCGGTAGTGTTGCTACTGGGTGAACTGGAACCCTGGTCATGTGTCTGAATAATGAGGGTGTTGTACACCGATGGCAAGATGTGTCTGCCCCGGTCCTTATTGAGTGTGGGGTTGTTGGCGGCAATATGTATAACCTCCTTCACCCCACCCTGAAACCATCTATTGTCACGGTCGAGAACGCTGATGTTGTGATAAGGGAACTGATGTTGCTGGGCGTATAGGTGGGCGCCTACTGGTGATGATTCCCCTTTGTGTTCTGTCAAGTGTTTTTGAAGGTTTCTCTCAGTTCCCCCGACATAGTTCTCTTCACAGTCATGACATTCTATTTGGTAGATCACTCCAGACTTGTCCAGTTTGTCAGTTTTGTCCTTGTCGAAGTGGTTCACAGCAATTTATCAGCGTCAGGACGGCATTATGTCAACTACTCGAGAACACACTGTAGGACTACTGTGTCATGTGGTTGATGATCAATGGTTCCAGCTCTGGCCTATCATATGTATGACACCATCAACGACGCCACGCTCTGACAACTATAGGAGTCATTCGCAGCAACTCGCTCTGTTTATTTTCAGTCTGCGATACCCTCTGAACGCTCGACTTCTACTGGTGCACCCCAAGGCAGAGTTCTGTCTCCGTTTTGATTACGTTATATACTAATGACTGTAGAGGCACAGAGAAAACTCCACTCATCAATATTCTCATGAATCTGCTGCTATTTTAGATATGTCAAAACCTGATCCAGTTTACTTTGACGAAACCAAAAAGTTTTGTAGCTGGTGTAAACACAACGTTCTCAATCTTAATGTGCAAAAAAAAAAAAAAACAGATTTTTGAAAGAACCCAGAACATGTGCCAGACCTTATATTTGATGGTGAAGCTGTTGAACGAGTGAATGAGTATAAATATCTGGGAATGATTGACGATGAAAAAATAGTTTTGATAACAATGTTACTAAAAATCCATAGACATTGCCAGTCAAGAATATTCTGTTTCCAAAGGTTACGAAATATTGGTGTTAACCCTGTGATCTTACAAACTCATTACAAATGTTGTGAAGAGTCATTGCTCACTGCTTCATTTATGTGCTGGTATGGAACTTTGGGTGTGAAGAGCAAGCGTGGATTGAATGATGTGGTGAATGTGTGTAGTAAAATGATTGGAAGGAAGCAAGTTGGTATGCAAGAATCATATGACAGACGAGTGGAGAGGAAAGCAAGAAGGATTGCCAGTGATGATATCCATGTTTTAGCAAAATATTACGACATTTGACCATCTGGACGTCGGATTAGTCAAATGTAGGGGGCACACACACACACACACACACACACACACACACACACACACACACACACACACACACACACACACACACACACACACACACACACACACACACACACACACACACACACACACACACACACACACACACACACACACACACACTTAATACTTTAATACTTAGTTCGATCGATCCTCGAAATTCGTGATGTCTTTTGCACTATTTTTCATGTTAAGTGGTGTGTGGGAATATGTGGGGGGGGGGGGGGGGGGGAGATAAATAGAGAGAGAGGTGGGGGTGGGGGGGGGGTGTGGTGTGTGTGTGTGTGTGTGTGTGTGTGTGTGTGTGTGTGTGTGTGTGTGTGTGTGTGTGAGTTTAAGCATATGAGTGTGCTTATGTGTGTGCATGTGTATGGGTTTTTTTTTTTCAAATGATCATGGTGTGTGTGTGTGTGTGTGTGTGTGTGTGTGTGTCTGTGTCTGTGTCTGTGTGTGTGACATGTGGCGTGTGTCACTTGATTGTGACAATTTTAGCATTATGTGTGCTGTCTTGTGATATTGTTTATTATGCACCTATTTTGATTTCTCCTTTTCTGAGATGATACACGTTTCCTTGGCAAAACATGCAGATATTCCCAGTGACAGCTCTGCAGGTGTATCAAAGCTTCTTAGCACATGGGGACTGTGTCACGGAGAACAAGCAGCAGTTCAATCAAGTATGGGATGACCAATCCTGTAGCGCACTTGATACGATACTAAAAATTGGTGGGAACCTTGTGGGAACTGATAGGACCGAATTTATGAGTGTGTGTGTGTGTGTGTGTGTGTGTGTGTGTGTGTGTGTGTGTGTGTGTGTGTGTCCTACATTTGACTAAACCGACGTCCAGATGGTCAAATTGCGTAATATATACACTGGTGAAGTAGGGGAAAAACAGACGATCCTTCATGCCCCCTCTGCCATGAAAAACAAACAGTGGAGCGTGTCCTAAGCTCATGTAAAGTAGCCTGGCTCAAGGAAGGTACACATGGAGGCTAAACCAAGTGCTCAAAGAGATTGTACAAGTAGTCTGGGCTAGTACCAACACCACAAAATGGAAAATCAGGACTCCAAAAGCACCCACACATTCTTCATGGCAGGAGGTAGCGAATCATGGCCAAGAACAACAGTGCCACTCAGAACATGCAGGCAGAGTCTGCTGGACGGCGCAGATGACTGGGAGTGCACTGCAGACCTCCCAGAATGGAAGAGTCACCCAGAGATCATCAGCAAGAGTGGCATGAGACCAGACATAGTAGTCCACTCTCAGTCAACTAAGCAGCTGATCATGATCGAGCTCACGGTGCCATATGAGAACAGAATGGAGGCAGCTCAAATCTACAAGACTGAAAAGTATGCTGATCTGGCAAACAGCCTGAGGAGAGAAGGCTATCAGGTCAAAGTCCTCACTGCAGAAATTGGAGCTAGGGGGGTTGTAGAACGTCTGCATACAGCCTCATGAAACAGCTCTCAGTTGCAGGGAGGGAAAAAAAACCATAGCCCTGAAAGCAATGGCAGAAGCAGCAGAGAGGTGTTCAAGCTGGATCTGGTCAAGGAACAAAAGTGAACTTCATAAGGCTTAACTTTCCTACAAATATCAGGTGTCCCAGTGGCTCAGTGGTTAGTGCGTGAGTCATTAAGTGGAAATGACCATGTCCAGAGGGGCACGGGTTCGAATCCCAGCCGTGGCTCGTCCCAAGATGGGAAAAAAAGGGGGCAGCAGAGGGACATCTGGAGTCATGAACCGGGTGTGGCCCAACCCCCTAGAGTGTCAGGAGTTAAGGGCCGAAACACTTGCTTGAAGGGGGCTTCTCTTCTGAGGACTCTCTGCTGCCACGCTCTCCACGAGTTTCTTTCTACAGTGTTAAAGCAAGAACTTTTTTTTTTCAGTGCCTCCTTCCTGGCAACAGTTGCCCATAGATTGTGCATACCTTGAACAAAACAAAATGGGTATAGTCATCCAGCGTGCATATTGAACTGCTTAACAATGTGTTAGCTGGTCTCATCAATGAGGACCAAACAGGTTTCCATAAACAATAAGTGTGTAGTGGTTAACATTAGACTCATTTATAACATAACAGCTTGCTTAAATGAGCACAAGTTAGTGGGGGTTCAGTAAACACTGAGGTAGAAAAAGCGTTCGATTCAATTAGCTAGGATTCAATGTATACATGAGACAATTTCGTTTTCAAAGGATTTAAACAAGTGGGTAGAAACATTCTAAAAAAAATAACACAAACAAAACAAACAAATAAACAAACAAAATCAAAAAACTCTATCATACGTCCTTGTTCATAGTATACTTGTTTTAAAATAGTTGGAAGATGCACATAAGGTGGCACACTATTGTCATTTTCACTTATCTTGTATGTTAAAATTACGCAGACTTTTAAAAAGCCGACCTTAAAAATGTTCAAACCAGTCAAGCGTTGCTCTGATATTCATTTGCTTTCATTGAACAGAAGTTTTATATTTTCCCAGCATTGTTTCTGATTATTTGTGAACCAAGTTAATCCACGATGAGAAAAACTGATGATGCGCATGTTCTTGTCGTTGTAGAAGATGTTTATATTCTCCTCTTACATCATCATCACTGTTGGCTGTATTTTTCGTTTCCTGAAAGACTTGTTATGAATTTCTGTTGTCCTCTTGCCTTACTCGATTTACATTCTTTATCATGCCAGTCACTGTCTTTACTTGAATTCCCAATATTAATTCGTTTCTTCATGCAGACTCAATACAAGTGACAGTTTTTGTTTAAAAATAGCATTCAGAGGTTCATTCTAGTCATGATCGATTAGATCAAAATGCATGATCAAGTGAGCGTCACGCTTCAAATGAATGCATTGATTCTCAATAAGAATGTGTTACTTCACTTTTTCACACACATTTTTTTTTTAATTTTTGTTTAGATGTCCAACTCTTCACATTCAATTAAAATTCAAGTGGTTGTTGATTGGATTCTTGCATTTCCTGTTTTTTCCCCTTCGAAACTTCTATCCTGCAAGATGAAGAAACAAAGAAGAGCAATTCCGTTGATAGTTATAAATAAGCATGAACACTACTTCCAGCCTGAGACACAGATGTGCAATGTCCATCAAGGTCTCTTTCAAATATACTATTCAGCATATACAAACCAAGATAAGTTCACATGTTTAAGAAACTTCTTCTGTAGCGATCCGGTTTTAGGTCATCTGAATTTCTATTGGAACATTTAGCCAGACTTTCGATATTAGTGTCAAATTCATTTTCATCTAAAATATCAGGGGGGAAATTTGCCGTTCAGCTGCTCAAATCACAGCAAATTGATCACACACACACACACACACACACACACACACACACACACACACACACACACACACACAGTATCATATTCAAACATGCAGTCATTAATCTCCTCTTGAAGTAAACCAACGTCATTTGCAATATCTAAGCAAGCATAAGAAGGCCAGCCTTCAGGAGACACATACGAACACGTACACACACTCAAACACACACACACACACACACACACACACACACACACACACACACACACACACACACACACATACATACACACACACACTGCAATGCAGAAGCTCTATCCAAAATGTTCGTAATAATCTCATTCTCTGTGGCTTAATGAGAAACGACAACGAGACACTGACCAAGTGTGACGGAGTTGTAAAGGACCTTTTCACTGACAAGCTCGGCCTGTCACGTGATGTTGAATTTGACAGGGTTCACTGGTTAAGATCTAAACCTGATTCCCCCATGACTGCCAGAAGCGTTTTTTTTTGTTTGTTTGTTTGTTTGTTTGTTGTTTTTACCCTCAATAAACAGAAGATTGAAGTGTTGAAGGCAAAGGACAAGCTCCAGGGAGTCGTTTTTTCATTGGTGAAGACTTTTCTAGTCATGTCAGAGAAATCAGGAAAAGGTTGACTCTACACCTAAAAAAAAGCACGTAGTGAACGTAAACGAGCAACAATGGTATTTCATCACCTCCGGAGAGACAGTAAGAAAGTATTTGTCAATTCTAGTGACACGCTTGTGGAGATGAGTTAGGACGTTGACTGGCCCAAAGACAATGTGATCTCTTTGCAGAGGAAACAAACCAGAAGAGTGCACCAGTTTCGCTGTCACAGTGTAACGAGTATGACACACATCTTGCATGTGCTAATCAGAAAATGGTAGACGAGGTTTGCTACACTAGCGATTCAGCCACTGTCCGAACTAAACATGTGTATGTAAACACTAAGCATGTGCAGGTTGAATCTGTGTCAGTCGGCATGTAGGACGTGTTTTCATGACAGCATGTGCAACGCTTCCCCCCCATATATGCTGACAGTGATAACCCAAATTGCTTTGTTGAAAATAATAATTGGAAAGCCTTTTTCTTTTCTTTACTGGAATGTGAACGTTTTTTTGTCTATATTACACAATACAAATTGTCTCTTCTGTTTGTTCTTTTCATTCTATATGTTTTGATGAAAAAGCAAGACATGGTCAGAAGGGAAAATGCAATGCTATCAGCATGGGGCTGATGAGGGAATGAGATGGTGTGAAGGACAGAAGAGGAGGTAATGGGGGGGGGGGGGGGGGGGGGGGGGGGGGTGATGTCACGGCACTCGGCTTTATTACTAAGAGGAGGAAGCCAATTCTCCCACAACGCAAAAGTCTCAATGTCCTTATCGTGAGCAAAGTATCCAAGAGCCGAGTGCTTTTCCTTTCAAGTGCCATGGCCCTGGGCATTGATATGCCTAAACAAAAAGACGCTGCACCCCAAACGTTCTTCTTTGCACAACCATTGTCAATAACACTAAGGTTATGAGAACTTGAACACATAAGCCTGTCATTCATTGGGTGGGTGCTATCCGAAATGGATTGAGGTGGGTGAGGAGCAGAGGTGAGTCCAAGGGAAAAACGTAACGTTACTGGCATGACCACGGCACAAGCAAGGACAGGGCTGATTGCAACAAATGTGGAGGGTTTTAAGGTGAGTGATTCTCTCTCTCTCTCTCTCTCTCTCTCTCTCTCTCTCTCTCTCTCTCTCTCTCTCTCTCTCATGAAACTTAGCTTAAACATTTCATTTGAGAGTTGTCAGTTTGGAGATTCAAAACCTCGTTCAGGATCTAAGTTCACCTGTATTGGTGAAATCGATGCAGTCAACTGATTTCTGTTGTACCTGTTGTACTCATGCCATTTTCACCTGATAGGATGCTGCTAAATGCTAGAGTGGTAAGAGGGTCGAAGACATCATCATGGTTGAGTAAACACGAGTGCACGTGTGCAAAGGTGGGAAAGGAAAACGACAGGTGTTCAAAAGGGAAAATAAGATCAGGTGAACACAATAAAAAGGAAAGAACAGCATCTTGAAGAAAGGAGGATTGTAAATGTCTTGCATTGACCATATTACACAGTGTTGGTTCCATAGTGGCTTGATAAAAAAAAAAAACAGGCATCAGACAGTCAAGAGTGTCAAGTCCTTGACGAACGTTTCCTTGGAATGTGTGTGTTCTAAGGTATGTGGTATCATTCAGCTATTTTGTCCACATAGGAAAAGACACTAGCGAACATAATCTTTAAAGATCAAATGACCTTTTTTTTTCCCCTCTAGGTATACAACACTGAGGTATGATATTTGTAAATTCTGTTCTGAACTTCCTATTCATTAGACAATACAATTAAACGTTAACAGAGCTGTTGCTGTAGAACAACATTTTACTGATGGCTGTCAAGTCCATGTATTTTTCACACTGAACTGGGTCATCATCGTCAACAGCTGGTACGATTCTTATTATTGTATAGAGTGCTGACACGAGAATAAAGCAAACACTGACAGTTATAAGCGTCAAAGTCAATGAAGACACTTGCTATAGTCTGTAATCTTCAGTGGCTTATTGCATGGTAAGACGGCTGCCTTTTTCGACAGCTCTGACAAGTTTCCATACAATAATGCCATTACTAACCATGAACACGACTGAGGGCAGAAGACCAAAACCAGTCGAACATTTGTGATAGAAATACAGTTGATGAGCAAGTTGATGACAATCACTATACCGGCATCAATTCGCGATGTTCTCTTCGTCCACACAAAATTGATTTGATGAGGCTGCTCTTTGCATGGAGAGGGTCACAAGCATCCATGCCAACAAGGATGGCGTCATGTACCGTATCACTTTGTTCTACTTTACATGGCCAGGCACCCAGGGTTTAATTTCTTTGCACATCAAATTCTCTATCAGAGAACATCAACATTAACATATCACAGCACGTCAAAACTTGGAAGACCACACTAACACTGGATGCAGAAAGAGGATACATGATCCAAATTATCATAATATTTCCAAAGATACAAAACAAAAACACAGCAGGGTTACCATTACATAGATTATGTTGTATGCACGTCGGTATGATCGGAACAGATTACACCACGAACTAGAGTAATCACAATTGTAATCGCAATCATAATCAGCACACCCCCATGTTTGCATTGGCTATCGCTTATGTATACCGATTGGTAAGGAGACAGCGTTATGTGAGGTGGTTTAACTCACTTCAGGCCTTTGTATCATGTGTCCTTGCTATTACACATACCTTTCAATTGAAAAACCTGATTAACATGTCCAGCAAGTAACTATCAAAGTAAATATTGAGGCTTGTTCAATTGACGAGAGTACATTTTAGAAGGACAAGTACAATTGCATAAATACCCTGTAATGAACTGAAGTAACTGTATCCTGCTTTTTTTAATTTCAGGATGTTTACGAGACAGTGAGCATTTGGCCCCTTGACTCCTGAGTATGGAATGGTAGTTAGTTTGAAAAATGAGAAGGAGAGCAGTTACACTTCGGGGTAGAGTTTAAAAGTGCGACTTCTTCGTCTTGATGAAAGGTAGAGTCGCATGTGAAAGAAGACAAGACAGACAGGGGCACTTGATGACGTGACCCGTCTGCCCCGTCCACTCACAATGAGACTCAGCAAGCCATCGACTTATCAGAAGCAGTCAAAGGATTTACAGAGCTCAGTTAAACAAACGAACAAAAAATATCAACTCTGAAAACTGCAGCATAAGAAATTCTCACAGAAGCACCAAAGACAGTATTAGCACTGTATGAAAACGCGACAATATATCCATGACGCAAAAAATCAGGCTACAGAGAGAGAGAGAGAGAGAGAGAGAGACAGACAGACAGACAGACAGACAAACAGACAGAGAGACAGAAAGACAGAGACAGACACAGAGAGAGAGAGAGACAGACAGACAGACAGAGAGAGAGAGAGAGAGAGACAGACAAACAGACAGACAGGCAGGCAGGCAGACAGACACACAGATGGACAGATGGACAGACAGATAGACAGAGAGGGATTGGTTTTGTGATTGATTGAATAATAGATAGATAGATAGATAGATAGATAGATAGATAGATAGATAGATAGATAGACAGACAGACCCTTTTTTCACCCTCACGCATTCCCTGCTTGCTCCATGACCGCCATTGTGCATGTGCATGCATGGGCCCAGTACTCGATAGGCTTACCCCATATTTTATGGCAGAAACTCACACACTAGTAGCCCCTTATTTGCCCAAATCTATACACGACAACAGATGCGTTATCCAGTAGAGACTGGTAAATCGCATCCCTCGTGTAGTCAGCAAGAGACTGACAAAATATCAGCAGAGACTGAACACTGAAAGTCAGCAGGGAATGACGCAATGGCCAAAGAGAGCCCTGAGTGGCAAGAGGCTATGGCAGTCGTGTTCGCTGATCTACAGTCACTGGCTGGTTGGATAGACTTGAAGCCATGCTGCAGAGAATGGCTGGCCACAGCCATGCATGTGAACAAGAGCCCAACAGTGCAAGAAAGCGAGCTTAGTCACCAAACAGTTCAGCTTCAGATGATGGAGAAAAGTATGACTTCGAAGACTGGCACAAGGGGAACAAGTTCACACAGAAAGCATTGTTAGAGGGCGCCAGAATAGCTCAGTTGGTAGAGCGCCGGACTCGTGATCCTGGGGCTGGGGTACGAATTTCGGTACAGGGGGATTTTTCCCTCAGAGTTAACATTGGTTCTGACTCCATTCCCCATAGAGTCCTTCGAATGAGACTATAAACCTAGGTTCCGTGTGTGAGCGCACGCACAACACCTTGCACACACATAAAACCCCATCTCCAAATTTCGGAAGAGAAGCTGGTTTCGCCATTGGTATGGATGACACGTTACATACAGCATTTACCTCTCTGAAGATGGAGTATGGCTGCCTTAATGGCGGGACAAGAAACGGTCATACACACAAAACGCCACTGCATGTCTATACAGGCAGTGTCCGCAGAAGTATCAGCATGCGTACGCAGAAAGAAAGAAAGAAAGGGGGGAGGTAGTAGACTACACACTCTCAGCAGCCGGTTCTGACAAAGGTTTGCTAAGGGAAATAGATAAAGGTTTTGATGATGGTAAGGAGACAGCACCACCAGTCTCCTCCACATTAGCACAACTCATAAACAAACGCTTCCAGTCTGGACTGTCAAAGGACAAACTGAAAGACAGGATTGGTAAGTATCAATCGCCAGAAAACTGTTAAGCACTAATAGTGCCATGAATCAACACTGGAATTTGGAAAAGTCTTCCAGCAGGGGCCAGATGAGCTGACATCAAAAGCTCACATGTGCAGAAAGCACTGACAAATGCAGCAATGGCCTTGAAAGACAGCACACAAACAATATTTGGGGCACAATGCAACACTGACCCACAGACATTCAAGAAAATGAAAACAGCCATTGAAAAGAACATGGACAGCCTTATTCTTGGGTCATGCATCTTATCAGCTATCATTCAGATGCAAACAAGCCATTCGCTCACATTCGCACCCCACTATCACTGGCATTTGCAATGATTCTGCGCCAGTCACAAAATGGATGTTTGGTGACAACTTGGCTGCTTCACTCAGAGAAATTAAAGAAATGGACAGGTTGGACAATACTCTTGCTGTTGGGGGTAAAAAAAATATGCATCATCTACAAAGCAGCATCACAGAAGCAGCACCCTTTTTCAGGACAGGTAAACACTGGGCAGTGTTATCAGTACAGAGGCGGCCAGACCAGTCATGCCAGTTTTAGGCACAAAGGCGCAGCCATGAGAGCTCGCTCACACGACATGGCCAACAAGAGGAATTGGCAAGCTTAGCCCCACCCACTCAGCCAGCCAGCGATGTGGTAAGCGTTTACTATCACAGTTTCCCACAGCTAAAGGCAGAAATAGAGGCAGAGATGCATACGTTTGAAGAGGGCAGGCTCCAATATTTTTTTTCCATATGGGAATCGCAACAGACCAGAAACTCTTCCAGCTGATAAGAGGAGCCACACTGGAATTTGAAGAGAACATTCTGTAGTCCCCTCACAGGCAGGAACAAATATCATAGACAGTGAGGTGAATAAACTCAGATCAAAAGGAGTTATATCCTGTTGTACACCTGTATACGATCAACACGTGCCACCTGTGTTTACAAGGCCTTAACGGATGGGTCAAACCGCATGATTCTGAATTGAAAAAAAAACAAACAAACAAACAAACAAACAAACAAAAAACCACGAATCAAGATATTACTTATCACCATTTCAAAATGGATACTTTGCATATTGCAGTGAAGTTAGTGAAACCTTTTTGTTTCATGGCTACTATCGACTTGAAGGATGCCTATTACTCCATTCCCATTACACACGCACATAGGACATATCTCAGATTCAGACGGAGAGGGCCAACTCTGGAAATATAACTACATGCGAAATAGTCTGGCTCTTGCCCCTAGGAAGACCAAAACATTGAAACCTGTCTTAGCCAAACTGAGACAAGAAAATCATCCACCAACTTTCTGAATGATTCTCTTCTCCTTGCAGAATCAGAAGTAGAATGCATAGAGAATATCCAAGCTGCAGTGCAGCTTTTTTTGTTCACTCAGTTTCATGTACACCAAAAGAAATCAGCTCTTAAACCAACCCAGGTTATTCAGTATCTAAGCGTGATTATTGATTCCAGAATAATTCAGTCACTGACACCCGAAAGGAAAGACAATCTGAAACACTGCTATGACCAGCTACTGAAAGCCAACAAAACACTTATCAGAGAACTAGCCAAGGTTATGGAACATTGGTGGCAAGTTTTCCTGCAGTGAAATTTGGGGCCCTACATCCTCGTCACTTAGAAGGCAACAAAAAGCTGCATTGAGACAAAAAAATTTTGATGGGTATACAATACTGACTCCACAATCTAAAGAAGAACTTAAGTGGTGTAAAGTAAGGAAGATACTGCTTACACTGACATTACTCACCCAGATCTTGATGCTACTGTCGCATCAGATGTTAGTATGACAGAATGAGGATGTGCATGTGAGACACAGAGCTCTGGAGAATTGTGGTGACCAGCTGAAGCTCGCTTCCACATTAATTAACTTGAACTTAAGGCAGTATATTTCGCACTGAAGTGCTTCCAGCCGGATCTTTGAAAGCATGTGCGCCTGTTGATTGATAATTCCAAAGCAGTAGCCTGTATTAACAACATGGGCACAAGCCACTCAGACAGCTGCAATGAGATGACAGCCACTATCTGGCAGTGGGCTGTGGACAGAAATGTATGGTTGAGTGCATACCATATCCCAAGGAAAGAGAATGCTGCTGTGGATGAAGAATCAGGGAAAATCAATGTGGATGCAACATGGAAACTGGACAGTACTGTGTTGTTACAGATGCAGTGATCAAGTTGCAGATAGCTCTTGGAATCGATTTGTTTGCTTCCAGAATGAGCAAGCAGCATTACGGTTATGTCTCTTATAAGAGCAAACCCAGAGGCGCATGCAAATTGATGCTTTCTCTTTAAATTGGGGAAAACTAGAATGGCATGATTTTCCTCCTTTCGGCCTACTGCCCAGAGGTTTACAGAAGATACAGCAGGAGAGCGCGCGACAGGCCTGCTCATTTCCCCTTGTGGCCCACACAGGTCTGGTGGCCGGCTGTACACACAATGCTGGCCCAAAAGCCAGTCTGTCTACCCTCCACACCTGCCCTGCTCACACTGCCCAGCCACCTGGGTCTCACTCACTGCCTGCTGCCAAAACTACAATTTCTGGCATGCAGTGTATCAGGAGCACGTTTGAACGGGAAAGATTTTCCCCTGATGCTGTAGATCTTCTCATGAGCTCCTAGAGGCCCACCACCAAAACGTCGTACAATACATACATTAGTAGGTGGATAAAATATGTCTCAAAACGGCATGGCAAAGAGATCACTCATACCGCCACAGGTTGCAATTATTTTTAGCTTCCATGTTTTCAGCGGGGGCAAACTATCGTGCTATATATTCTGCAAAAGTGCATTAATAGTTGTTTTGTTTTGCACCATCAATGAAATGAGTATCGGTAGGTAATTTACCAGAAATGTGCAGACTTGTCAAAGGTGTTTTTGAGGACAGGCCTGCACTGCCAAGGTACAGACACACCTGGGATGTTAGCCCAGTGTTGGATTACATGTGCTTACTTCCAGATGCAGATACTTTGGATTTGAAACAGCTGACATTGAAAACAGTAACTCTGATGGTACTTCTTACTTGTGAAAGAGGCCATGCTCTTCTTCTACTGAAAACTACAGAAGTGCATGTCAGTGAGAGGAAGTGTATTTTACAGTTTTCTAGTAGACACAAAAAACACTAAGCCAGGCAGTCACACAGAACCAGCAGAAATTCTACTTTGATTGCAAAACACCCAATTATGCTTAGTGACGCACATACGACTATCCAAAGACAACTAAAGCGCTCAGGAAAGGGCCATATCTCTGTATTGCCCATCCCTAGACCACACGCTCCCATTTCCAGAAACACGTTTTCTCGGTGGGTCAAACAAGTTCTGGCTGTGGTAAGAGTGGACACAGAGACATATGGCGCACAGACAACGCATGCTGCGAGTAGATCAGCTGCTGCAAGTGAAGGAGTGAGCTTTCCCGCCATCCTCAAAGTGGCTGGATGGTCAGCAAAAAATACATTTACCAAGTTTTATACGAAGGTGGTGCTGACTAAACCTAATTTTGGACAGGCAGTATTGGACATGTTTGTTAAGAAGTCGTCACTTCGGTACAGTTTATACTTGGCAAATTTCAGACTTACTTGGGAATGTATTTTACAAATATTCTGCACTTAATTACATGCAGATGCAAACCAGAGGGCACTACAGCTAAAATTTGTTGGCACTAATGTAAATGAAGTAAGATGTTCCAAGTTTGTGTCAACACGTCATGTTTGGTGATACTCACCTGTACCAAATCAGATTAAATTGACGTACATGGATTGCTGACTTGCAATTTGTTTTTACAATGGTGTGACATGCTGCGTAGTCACTAGTTGCCCTAAAATCTCACGTGACTCCACATTACTGAAGAGAGGCGATAAATAATTTAAAAAAAATAAACTAGACTTGCGTAGAAAGGTTCACGTTAATTTAGATTATTGAGAGCCTATCATAAGGAGGGAAGAGCCGCGTGCCCTCCCTATGTATGGCTCTGAATGTTCAAAGTCTCCACTATGGTAAGTCTAGTGAACAGTTCGTTCACCCTCCAAAGTATCTAGTGACTACTCGCAGCTCTAAACTCTGACTATTCTTGGCTCGCGCGCGCGCGTAATTCCTCCCTCCTGACGAGGTAATGACTCTTTACTTGTGTCATTATGATTTCTCAGAAGACGAAAATTTGGGAGGCAAACTTGTTCATTTTAGTGCCGTTGGTGATGGTGAGTTTACGTCCTTTTTTTTATTTATTATTTTTTTGTTTTGTTTCTCATGCTATATTTCTAACTCTTCAATGGCAAAAAAGGTACTTTTATTTTCCTTTTTTTTCTTTTTTTTTTTTTTTTGTACAAGAAGCCCAATGTGTCAAGATGTCTCGACACTCACTCACACACACCACACACACACACACACACACACACACACACGCACACGCGCGCGCGCGCGCGCGCACACACACACACACACACACACACACACACACGCGCGCGCGCGCGCACACACACACGCGCACACACACCGCACACACACGCGCACACACGCACACACACACACACTATGTATCTATTTGTCTATTCTTTATTTATATTGATTGCACATTACTACCGGTATATTCGTGAAATACTTGGAGTACATTGCCATGCCTTTTTTTCTTTTCTTCAAAAAAATTTTACTCAGACACCCAACTGTGATGGTTGGCAAATTGCTTTTGAGTGCCAGTCAATATATATGTGCAAGGAGCAAAGCCTATGCACTGCTTGTTACAGCCAACACACGTAGTCTGCCTTTAATATATTAATGAACATTCATCACCAACTTTCTCCGGGTACCTACCCGCCCCAATGCAAATCCATTACTTAAATTCATACAGTCACGACTTTTGGTTTGCGCGTGCTCAGTTGTCGTTAAAAAAAAAAAAAAGTAAGGAGTGCTTGGCTGATTTTTATTATTACAATGCTTCACCTCTCTTATATCAGTGTCTTGCTCTTGCCTAGAAATATTATAAACTGCTTTTGCAGATATTGTGTTACGCATGTACTCACAATACTGTAATGTTACGTTTCACATGCCACACACATAATGCCCAACGTAACGCATGAACTATGTCCTGCACTTTGCTGATATCACAGCCTATATTCCAGCATTTGTCAATAGAGCATCACAGCATCAGCTGTATCTGCTTTATATACCATGTACCAGCCTATTGTTTAGCATACTTAAATTTTATATATTTGGTTGAATTACATATCTGCTTCATGAACTAACTCACCTGCCACTATTTTCTCTAGCTGTCTTTTAAAACCTAGTCTTACATTATCCAAAATGTAACTACAGTGGGCTGCTTAACCAATGAGTCATTATCCCATAGCCACATACACCTTACCCTTGTGTGTGATCCTCTTCGTGGTTTAATTCTGCCTGTCCTATGTGATACCTTATTGACCCATCTGGAATTTGTTCTGCCTGTCTGTGGGATCGGCTTGGTTAATGTCAGCCCAGCGTGGACCATCTCTGCCTGTGTGATCCATGTCAGCCCAGTGTGTAATGATACCACCTGCCTGTGTGATTAGTGTCAGCCCAGTGTGCCTGGATTTTGCCTGTGTAATCTCTGTCTGCCTAGTGGTGGTCTAATTTTGTCTGTATAATCCCTGCTAGCCCATTGTGGACTGATTCTGTGCTATCTGTGTGATTCATGTCAGCCCGTGTGGACTGATTCTGTCTATCTGTGTGATCCATGTTCGCCCCAGTGTGGACTGATTCTGTCTATCTGTGTGATCCATGTCGCCCAGTGTGGACGGATTCTGTCTGTCTGTGTGATCCATGTCAGCCCAGTGTGGACTAACTTCTGTCTGTGTGATCTTGTCAGCCCAGTGTGGACTGATTTTGTCTGTCTGTGTGATCCATGTCCGCCCAGTGTTGAGGGATTCTGTCTGTCTGATGTGTGATCCATGTCAGCCCAGCGTGGACCATCTCTGCCCTGCGTGATCCATGTCAGCTCAGTGTGCAATGATATTGTCTGTCTGTGTGATCCATGTCAGCCCAGTGTGCAATGATATCACCTGCCTGTGTGATTAGTGTCAGCACCGTGTGCAATGATTTTGCCTGTGCAATCCCTGTCTGCCTAGTGTGGACTATTTTGTGTCTGTGTGATCCATGTCAGCCCACTGTGGACAGATTCTGTCTATCTGTGTGATCCATGTCAGCCCAGTGTGGACTGATTCTGTCTGTCTGTGTGATCCATGTCAGCCCAGTGTGGACTGATTCTGTCTGTCTGTGTGATCCATGTCAGCCCAGTTTCACGGATTCTGTCTGTCTGTGTGATCCATGTCAGCCCAGTGTGGACTGATTCTGTCTATCTGTGTGATCCATGTCAGCCCAGTGTGGACTGATTCTGTCTGTCCGTGTTGATCCATGTAAGCTCAATATGGATTGATTCAGTCTGCCTATGTGATCCAGTTCAGCCCAGTGCTGACTTCTGTACAATAGCGACAGTGAGCTGATCACGGGCACATAGAATTGAACGATGATTTATTTTATATTCGACCAGTTAACAACAACAAAACAACAACAACAACACAAACGATAACAACAATAAACAATAACACAACAGCAGCATCAGCAGCAGCAGCAGCAGCAACACAAAAACAACTACAAACGAAGAAAACAAAAGCAGCCACAGCAGCAGCAGCAGCAACACCAACAACAACAACAGCAACAAAATAACAACAAAACAAAGAGAGAGACAGACAGACAGACAGACAGACAGACAATTAGACAGACAGACAGACAGGGAATAGAGAAATAGAGAGAGGCAGAAGCGCAGACAAAGATAGAGTGAGACAAATACATCATCCACACATTTTCATTTACTTCCCAGTATTGTTGTGGCACAACAACACCCCCTTCCTCATTTAAACTATTAAATACATTGCCCTTCACATGTTGCAGACTTTGGGGAATGGGATCATCAACAGAGTGAAGTAATCGAATGGCAGTAAACAAGTGAACACTCTGGAAATACACAGGCGGCACTGACCTCTCAGCAGTGTGAACAAACAGGCACCGATATAACTGCTTTCTTACACACAGCTCGAGAAACCAGCATTCCAGTTTTGTTTTGTTTGGTCTCACCTGGGGCCGGAATGCTATTGTCTAGGGTCTGCTGTAAGAAAAGGAAAGCAGACAGAAAGAAGAATGAATGAAAAAAAAACAAGAAAGAAAGAAGGAAGGAAGGAGAGAGACAAGAGAGAGAGAGAGAGAGAGAGAGAGAGAGAGAGAGAGAGAGAGAGAGAGAGAGAATTTTGTGTTTGGTCATATCATATTATTTTTGTCTGATTCATATTATTTTAGTCTTCGCTCGTCAACTAATATTCAACAACGGCAGCCCAAACAGCCTCTGCATGCTAGGGTTCCAAACACTTTTTTAACTGATGATATGCTGAGCTTTGCAAATGAATGAATTCTGTGTGTGTGTGTGTGTGTGTGTGGTTGTGTGTGTGTGTGTGTGTGGTGTGTGCGCGCTGTGTGTGTGTGTGTGTGTGTGTGGCTTGCGTGCGTGCGTGCGTGCGTGCGTGCGTGGGTGTGTGTGTTGTGGTGTGTGTGTGGTGTGTGTGTGTGGTGTGTGTGTGCAAAACGAAAAGTTAGATACAGGATGGTAACATAGGGAACTGAACTAACACGATATATATTGGAACTGAATGGAAAAACAGAAAATGATGTAACAATGATTTAGATGATTAGTAAAGATGAACAATCGTGAGCTGAAAATGGAAGTGAAACACGTCTACTAATCCTACCCTGGGTGGAGGGCGAAAAAATGTCTCTGTATAAATGTCTCTTACTTGCAAGATCCAAGCACTGAACCGTTTAGTACAATTTTAGTTACACGAACTCCAAGGGAGAAAACGCAAGCTGTTTTCCCATGCGCGAAATTGAAAAATACAAACATGGCATTGCATATATAGTGATGACAACTTGTTTCGAGATAAAAGCAACGTCTTTATTTTTACAACAGTGTTAATACTCACAGCAGCTAACTGGATTTTCAGTGATGATGACTCGGTTGATGAGTTGATGAGAGCACCGACGACGAAAGTAATTCAATTTAGATCAGCTGAGGTCTTGTTGGTTGTATGACATTATTATACTTTTTTCAATTCCTCTATGGTCTCGCCTCAGATCAAAAAAAGAAAAAAGAAACAATAGCCATTTTTAGAGATATGTCTCGATTCTGACCCATCATTTGTTTCACGATTAAAACCAGTTATTGTTTCCCTCCTCCTGCTGTGAGGAACTTCAGTTTTCCAGCAGCCACATGCAGAAATATAGGCTCATTTTGAGTAGAAAGACGAAAACAACACCCTGTTTGGCTACTAACATAGAATGCCAGTGTAACCTATTATTTGTAATTGCTGCAGAACAGTGTCAGTGCAGAGAGAGAGAGAGAGAGGAGGAGAGAGAGAGAGAGAGAGAGAGAAGAGAGAGATAGCAGTTTTTGTTCTATTTTCCTCCTTCGAAGCCAAAGTGTTGTACTGAATACAAATTGCTCACGGCCTTCCGTCCTTACCCTCGTCCTTCTAAAATAAATGTGGGATGGGTCGAATCAGCATGAAAACAAGCTCTATACCACGCTCTAGATCAGCAGGGTTTAAAAAGCCAATATTAATCAAAGTAGAAATAACATGGACCTTTCAAGAATATTGTAATTCACACAAACACAAACACACCACACACACACAACCACACACACACACAACACCCACACACACACACACCACACAAACACAGCACACACACAACACACACGCGCACGCCCACACACACACACACATGTCACAACATACACAACACCAACACACACAGCGACACATCACACACACACACACACACCCACACACCCACACACACGCACGCACACGGCACCGCCCCGCGCGCGCGCAGCGCCGCTGCGCGAGCGCAACACACACGCCACAATTTTAAACCACACCACACACCCCAACACACACCCACCAACACACACACATCAACACCACACACACACACACACACGCACACACGCGCTCTCTGCGCGCGCGCGCGCAGACACACACGCACAATTTTGACGCGCGCACACAAAAGGACCCACACCACAACCACACCACCACCCACCCACACACAACATCATACACGTCATTAGACCCAAACACACGACACACCCCCACACACACCTACACCATCACACACAGACACCACCACACCCAACACCTGCACACACCCACACACCCACACACACACACAACACCCACACAGTGTTTACTTTTTTTCTAAGGTCTATATCCATGTTCAACCTTGCAATACATGTACTATGATGGATGTTATAAACTGATTGAGTAAATTTCTGCCGATTCTGTTTCCTCCTGATTTCTTGATAGCTGTCTTTTTCCACATTTGTGTGCAACTCTGACTGCCGCATTATATCTGCGGCAATGCACCTTTCATTCTAACTTGCTATTACTTTAAAAGGCACATGTTTGCATTTTTTTTTAGCTAGGGATTCGTTAATTTGCTTCAACTTTAACTATTAAAATGCACATGGTTAACACAGCTTTATTTTTCTGAAATGTAAAATGGTGGTAAAGGGTATTTATAATTACAGCCCAGATTTCGTACTTTAAGAAATTTTAAAAAGTATTTGGGATAGACTTTTACCGGAGAAGATCCATGAAATTATAATTTGCATTAAGGCAAGACGTCTACACCACATAAAGGACAACTTTCGGTGATCGCAAGTCCCAAAGATAAGGCTAATTTGCCCTAATGAATTATGTTTTGATGGATCCCTTGGGCGAACACGATCTAAAAACCATATGTGTTACACTCGAACACAACATGTCTATGACCACATATGGCTAGCTTAGACACAACTAAACTTTTTTTTTTTGGTATGGAGGTGGGTGGTAGAGAAAGAGAGAGAGGAGAATTGAGAGGAGAGAAGAGAAGAGAGAGGAGATAGATAGATGGATGTATGATTATGCATTCAATGAAGCCATGAGGTCATCCCAAAATAAACCCATCTTAAATCTGAACTCCTGGGCAAAATACTACAGGACGCCAATCTTAGAACAAGCCATTAACAAACATAAAAAATCAAAAACTAAAATACCGGCGCTCTGGAAGAACAACATATGAGTTTATCCAATGTTCAAAAAAACTTACAAACAGAAGAAACGTATTTCTCAATTCGACTAGTCGATAACTTTCTTCTACTTCTAAACACAGTTCTAAACCCATCACTAGATTGAG
>JADBJO010021728.1:0-2500 GCA_016801955.1 Conus betulinus
CCCTTTCAACTGCCTTTCACCTGCTTTGATCTGGTGTTGAACTGGTTTGATGGGTTGGTTTCACTGGTTTTATCTGGTTGCTTGATTTGAACGGTTTGAACTGGTTGATCGGTTAACTGCTTTGAACTGGTTTTCAATGCTTCATTTGAATTCGGTTTGAAGTCTTCAACTGGTTTGATCTGGTTTGAACTGATTTGAACTGTTTCATCTGCCTTTGTTTAACAAACTGTTTGCATTCGGTCTGAACTGCTTTCAACTGGCTTTTCAACTGGTTTACACACACACACCACACACACCACAGACAACCCACAACACACACACACACACACACCTGACCAGCACACACACCCACACAACACAAATCACACAACACCACACACAACCACATACACACCACGTCCCCCGCACACATCTACTACCCCACACAACATAGATACCACTGCAAACTTTCGCGCGAAACACTCCCTCACAAGGAAACGGACGTACGCGCACTGACACACTTTACGAACAACACTTACCCAGGACATACGTCACACCAAATGCACGTACGCACCACACAGCACACGCACACGCACGCACAAACGCAAGCACGCAATCACAGTAACACACGCACGCACACCACACACACACACACACACACACACCCACACACACCACACACACAAACACACATCAACACACACACACACCACAACCAACACAACACAAACATACATCTTAGTACGTGGTGCGCTCACGCATGAATCACGTAAGCACGCTGCACGCACCGACGGAGCCGCAGTCACGCAGGCACGCACACACAGTTTTGTTCGTGCGTTGAAGCCTCCATGCGTGTGTGCGTGCTTGGCACTGTGTGCCTTAGCGTCTCCGTATCTGTGTGTGTGTGTGCCCGGGCGCACAAACCAGCATTGACGTACGAACGAACGCACGTGTACATGCGTGTGTGTGTAGTGTGCACGTCTGAGTGCGTGTGAGTGTGCGTATGTCTGTTTGTTTTCCTACTGAGGGCATGCGTGCGTGTGCTGTGTGTGTGTGTGTGTGTTGGTGTGTGTGTTTGTGTGTGTGTGTGTGTGTGTGTGTGTGTGTTCGCGTCTTTTCGTGCAGGCGTGGTGGTGGGTGCTTGCATCTGTTGTGTGTGTGTGTGTGTGTGTGTGTGTGTGTGTGTGTGTGTGTGTGTGTGTGTGCGCGCAAGTGTGTGTGTCTGTGCGTGTGTGAGCGATTGTGCGTGGTTGCATTAAAGCGTGTGCGCGTTTGTATTTCAGTGTTCGTGCGTGTTCGTGTGTGCATGTGTGCGAGTATGCATGTGCTTCTCGATGTGAATGTGTAAGTGTCTCTTTGCGTACTTGTCTGCCTATGTGTGTGTGTGTGTGTGTGTGTTGTGTGTGTGTGTGTGGTGTCGCGCGCGCGCGCGCGCGCGCGCGTGTGTGTGTGTGTGTGTGTGTGTCTGTGTGTGTGTGTCTGTGTGTGTCTGTGTGTGTACTCTAGTATGCTTATGTGTGTGTGTGTGTGTGTGTGTGTTGTGTTGTGTGTGTGTGTGTGTGTGTGTGTGTGTGTGTGTGTTGTGTGTGTGTGTGTGTGTGTGTATAGGTGTGTGGATCTATGTATAAGTGCGTGTTCTCGTGTATGAGCGGTGGCGAGTGCTAGCATGTGTGTGTGTGTTTGTAGTAGTGTGTGTGTGTGTGTGTGTGTGTGTGTGTGTGTGGTGTTTGTCTGTCTGTCTGTCGGTCTATCAGATTGTCTGTCTGCGTGTATGTGTGCAATTGTGCGTGTCTGTATTTGTATAAGAGTGTTTGTGAATGTCTGAAAGCAATAGTGCATGTATGCGTGTGTGTGCGTATCCATGTGCCTGCTGCATCTGTGTGTGTGTGTGTGTGTGTGTGTGTGTGTGTGTGTGTTGTGTGTGGTGTTGTGTGTGTGTGTGTGTGTGTGTGTGTGTGGTCTGTCTGTCTGTCTGTGTGTCTGTGTGTGTTTTCTCTGTGTGTCTCTGTGTGTGTTGTCTGTGTGTGTGTGTTGTTGTTGCGTGCGTATGAGTGTGCGATTATGCGTGTTCGTTCCCGTGCGTGTGTGTCTGTGAGTGTGTGTGTCTGTGTGTGCCTGTGTGTGTCAGTGTGTGTCTGTGATGTCTGTGTCTGTGTCTTTGTGTCTGTTTGACTTTTCTCTCTGTCTGTCTGATTGTGTGCCTTTGGCTGTGAGAGGTTGCGTGGAAGCAACCGTGTGCCTGCTGCATCTGAGTGTGTGTGTGTGTGTGTGTGTGTGTGTGTGTGTGTTGTGTGTGTGTGTGTGTGTGTGTGTGTGTGTGTGTGAGTGTTCGAGTATGCTTTCTGTGTGTGTGGTGTGTGTGTGTGTGTGTGTGTGTGTGTGTGGTGTGTGTGTGTGTGTGTGTGTTTGTCTGCGCGTATGTGTGTGTCTGTGTGTCTGTGTGTCTGTGCGTGTCTGTGTGTGTCTGTGCGTGTCTGTGCGTGTCTGTGTCTGTGTCTGTGTGTCTTTTTGACTTTCTGTC